>JAXIVJ010002588.1:0-106890 GCA_036785665.1 Chirona hameri
GTACCAGGTTGTGTACCCTCTAGTTTTTTTTTCGTTTACCGTACGATCTGCTTGCAATGAAAAAAAGGGACTCGCTGGCACCCTAGCTTGCGTCAGGAAAAAAAAAAATCACATAGAGGTCAAAGGTCAAGGTCACGGGGACGAATACGAGATTTTAAGCTTCGGTACCAGCTTGTGTACCCTCTAGTTGTTTAGTTTACCGTCCGATTTGCTTGCAATGGGCAAAAGGGACTCGACGACACCCCAGCTTGCGTCAGGTAAAACAAAACATCACCTAGAGGTCAAAGGTCAAGGTCACGGGACGAATACGAGATTTTAAGCTTTGGTACCAGCTTGTGTACCTTCTAGTTTTTTTTCGTTTACCGTCCGATTGGCTTGCAATGGTCAAAAAGGGACTCGACGGCACCCCAGATTGCGTCAGGAAAAACAAAACATCACCTAGAGGTCAAAGGTCAAGGTCACGGTGACGAATACGAGATTTTAAGCTTCGGTACCAGCTTGTGTACCCTCTAGTTTTTTTTGTTTACCGTCCGATTTGCTCGCAATTGGCAAAAAGGGACTCGCCGGCACCCCACCTTGCGTCAGGAAAAACAAAAAAAAATCACCTAGAGGTCCAAGGTCAAGGTCACGGGGACGAATACGAGATTTTAAGCTTCGGTACCAGCTTGTGTACCTTCTAGTTTTTTCGTTTACCGTCCAATTTGCTCGCAATGGGAAAAAAGAAACTCGCCGGCAACCCACCTTGCGTTAGGAATAACAAAAAATCACCTAGAGGTCAAGGGTCAAGGTCAACGATGCCCAAACCCAATTACAAAGCAATATTTATATTTTTGACTTTAGCATAGCTCCCTAAGTATGATAAGTCTGGATTTTTTAATCGACATTTCCAAATATGCGGCAGGGCGAACCCTTGCCTTTGAGAACCCTTTAGATCCATCCACTTTTGGGTGATTAATCCCTCTACGATCGCTCGTATTGATTCAATATAATTACTTAACTCGCGCCCCGCTGAGGGAGTCAGAATCTGTCCCCTTCCCGAGTTGTCCCAATAACTTATAAACTGTTAAAGATATCAACGCCAAACTTTGTGCTGTTGATGCTACATCAATTTTATATATGTCTTTCAAAAGTTCCATGAAGTCGGCCTAGCACTTTGGGAGATAATGACATTTTAGTGATGCCATGTCACGCTGTTTTTGGTGAAATAACGATAAATGCTTGAAAATTAGTATAAATCGAGTTTTGAAGCAAATTCCAAATAAAAGTGCCAAAGGAAAGAAATGACATTCTCTTGAAAATGTGGCTATCAGATTTTCGAAATTTGGAGTTTTACCCCAAATAATATAAAAAACAATTTGGGGGAAGTTCCACAATATCAAAATTTTCACAAGTATTAAAATAACGGAATACATATTTGAGGACCAAACGTAGAAAACACCCAAGTCTAATTTCAAACAATTGGTCATATTTAATTCACTTATGACTCCCCACGTATGTCTAATTTGCCAATTTCGCGTATATTTTGGATGCGTCTTATTGCGAACTTTCAATTTCCGCCTTGCGCGTCTCGCTGGGATTATTAATTCGGAAGAAAACGAGTGGGGGCAGAATCTGCCCCCCCCCCCCCTCATGTGGTCGGCCGAAGACCCCAGCGGAGCGCGGGTTAACAGTTGTCAGAAACACTGAATTCACAACCCTAAATTGCCATAACCTATTTTGGATACTCGTCAACCACTTAGCCAGATATTTTTTTCCCATAAATATAGTCTGAATATTTGAATAGATGGATTTATGGAATCACAACCCTATGCAGAGCTTGTTGCGGGGCCTTCACCCCTACCACCCGATGACGTACTTCCATTTTTAACGGCAGAATTTAGTGGCGAATGTTTAACGTACTCGAAGTTGGAACACGGTCCGCCCACCTCCTGATTTCATCTTCTGACCTGTTTGCGGCCGCTGCCACCGACCGCAGGTCATCCCGGTCAGGAGCGAATATCGAACGCAGAAGCTACTCGAACCCACCTTGCCAGGGTGGACGAATTTCCAGCCCGACGCTCTACCAACTGAGCTACGTGGGCAGAGATGAAGTGTGAGGTCACCAAAAATAACTTATCAGCATTTATAAAGTGGAAATAATTTTACGGCTGGCCGGTGGCGGATCTACGTAAGGAAAAATCAGTAAATTACCCCCCCCCCCCCAACCAAAAAAAAATCGGTAGGCAAACGTATGTCCTCCCCCCTCCTCCTCCCCACCTCCAACCGTTCTGGGAGGTTGTGATTGTTGTTCCAGGAAGTCGTACTTCCCTCCCCCTCCCCCCCCCCCCCCGGTCAACGATTCTTCTCTTTTATGCTGGCGACCCGACGCCCCCCCCCCCTCCCCCCACCCCCCCCGGTCAACAACTTTCGCTGACGAAACGGAGCGAAATTACCCCTCCTCAAAACAAAACTTGAAACCTAGATCCGCCACTGAGGCCCCCCTCCTCCCCCCCCCCCCCACACACACACTTTTCAAAACGTTCCTACGCCTATGTCTGACAATGACCCTCTCAGACTAGCATAAGACCGTAGTGCATGTGCGTGTCTTTAAATGAGGACACACACAAACACACACAGCACGCTACAAATTTAGTGAATTAGAAGACGTCTGTATATGTGCGTGTCCTCCTTTCTTTAGCCACACGCACAGCACAGACGGCAGCACCGATGACGGCGAAATTTGCACACACGACAGTTTCCAACGTTGTGACAATCTGCTGCAAAACAAAATCAAGTCTCTCCAATATGGGTCACAGCAAGCGTCAGAAAGGGGCATGCTTTTCCATTGGTTTAACATGCAGACAAACCCGTGCGAAATGTGTGTGTTAAATGCGAAAAAGAAACTGAAAACACGGATGCCATGCCAGGTCGATATCTCTGTAATTTAGAGTCCGATCGGCACGGATAAACACAGGCGTGTAGAGAAATGAACCGGCTGGCGTATGCAATGTGGGTCGGCGAGCAGCGCGTGTCACGTGCAAAGTAAATAGCGAAATAATTTAAATAGCATGGTTTTACAACATTGTTCACGATTAGTGTCGGAACTCGGAACCTATCGCATTTAAAGTGATGAAACATATGCAATTGTGCAGACAAATGTACCGCCTTTATAATGTATGTAAAGCTGAAACTTACCGATCAGTATGTATGCATTTAAATCGACTTGGGATATAACATTGGGATTTTTTTTCCTGATTACAGTGCCATGCCGCCAAAACCTGAGGGTGTTGAACGATATAAGTTATACAGCTGTGAAGCGCGGTCATTTCTGACCAATATCTACCCAAAAGTACGTGTATTCACAAACAAAAAAGATATAAATAAAGTTTTAATAAAAGACTGTAATACCTATTTTGGTCGGCATAATTCGGGTTGGTAAAGTTTGCAATAGCCACCGAATATTGGTTCCGCAGTAACTATTATCGAAGAACATACTGCGCCTGAAACGCACTCCCGTTTGACAGATCACATGTTGATAAATGCACTTTTCGAACGATTTAGTGTGACCCCAAATAAGTTACTTAACTTTTGACTTTATTTCATGAAATTTCCTTCTAAAGAACACATGTTTTCGTCATCACCAGAAACAGCACAACCGACGCCAACGACGTCGCCTCTTCGGACAGCGAAGCATGCGGGAACCGCTTGTGATCCTCTATTTCATTTGGAGGTATGTAAGATGACCTACCAATAAGAGTAGCATCGAACGAAATCCTAGTTATTTACGAAAAACCGAGGGGTGGCATCGCCTCTTTCCTGCACTAGCGAGGGTTAAGATCTATTCTAGCGACTTTTAGAGGATCATTACCATCTCTAGAAGCCGTCTATCGAAATCAGATTCTGAAGATGGATTCCATGGGACAATCGAAAAATACATTTCCTGTTTAAAAAAAAGAAAGAAATCAAAGTATTTTTCATAGGAATGCTTGCTTAAAATGAGCTAGGAATTAATGCACAAGAAAGAGAATTCCGATGACCTCTGCTGGGAATTTTAACGAAATTGGTTGGTTTTGACCTCAAACAACTTGTTCTGCACCTGTGCGCACAGTGCCCTTTTCAGCCTACCTAGGGTGCCCTTTCCGACAACAGGATGTGCCCTTTTCTCATTTTGGGACGCAGTGGAAAATCCTTAAAATATACCCTGTGCTATAGGTATAGGTAAGCCAAAGGAGCATTTTTAATCGAACCTTGAATCTCGCGCAGGCCTATATATCTCGCAGGCCCCTCTGGTAGAATATGTCCCACAGAAACGTCGGGACGCAGTGTGAGTCCACAGGTACCGTCCATGTTCTCTACAGAAAGTCGTTAAATTAAATGCACCGTCAAAATGCTATAAAGTATATGGAACAATGGTGTGGACCGTGGGGTACCACTTCCCCTTTGGTAATGTTATCCCGCACCATTGTTACCGACCAGTAAAACGCCTTTTTGGGCGATGACCGAGCGAGCGCGCTCTGGTAAAGCTAAAACAGGTTTGAAATATGAAACGGTAAGGGAGCATACGTGGTAGTAACACATAGTCATTTTAGTTCTCCAGAAAAATTGCCAGGCCTCAATGCATGCCAACATAGAAATTAAGTTGTATTAAATTGTTCATGATATCCTTTATCAAATACGCCAAAAGGGAGTACGTCCTGAGCACTGCATGCTTCAGCGTATAAATCAATACTTAGATTAATACAGCCATGTTGTATCAATAATAATTTTTGCAAGGATTTTTGTTCATTTCGACGTTCGCGTGTGTCAACTGCCATGCGCTGTGGTACCACCTATCAGAACGCACCATACCACAGACAAAATTGATTTGATGGACCTTTCCAATGGTGAAAACCCAATCTCAATCGGAACAGTGGTTACAAAGTTATTAGTTTCCGAAAACGCGTATGTATGGCCGGGTCGGGCCGGGTCAAATGTAAATTTGTCTAGTAAGTTGACGATAAACCTCACGGGTGCTTTGCGCCCGCTCGGTAATGATTTAAAGCATTTTGACGTCGCGCTTGATTTGACGACTTGCTATAGAGAACAAATACTGTGCCAATACCGGATCCAAAGTCATAAGGTATATCAGGTAGGCATGCTATAATACTGAAACTAAAAACTCTCATGATTAAGGACAGATTACTCGACGCAGCTTCATGTGCGCACGTTAAAAGCCCTCAGAAATTTGTGCAGAATGTGTGGAAAGTTGGTGGAATGTATGAGGGGCAAGTTTGTGCTAGAAAGTAGAAAAATACCATTAAAATCATCCATTGGATATCTTGGATATCTCTTTAATGATATTATGACAGGTATCAATTGTAAATAATCATGTTTACACAAAGTCCTTGTTACCGAGTCACCTTAAAACGAGACAATGACTATACCTTAAAACGAGACAATGACTATACCTTAAAACGAGACAATGAATATAGGCTGTTGTTCAATTTCAATGTAACAATGTTATAAGGCTTTTTCAATGTTATAATTCAGACGGAGTGAGTAAGACCGGAAGCGTTCGAACGAACTTAGTCTTACAGATGGATCGAAATCCGTCTTCATCTTGCATGCTTGCATGCTTGGGTTTCAGAGATAACTCCCATTTCACTGCACTGATTATGCAAAGGTAGAAACTGATAATTGTGTCTTAAATTAACACATGGTATAGGCTACGTGAGAATATATATTTTTATTATTATTTGCATGTCACTCTCCATAAATAAACATAAATAAATGCCGGCTGGGATAAACACGTGCGTTTACTTCGAATTAATCTCCGCAACTACCTTGTGAGAATCACAAACAAAATCTACCTATGTACTGATGTGTACTGTGTTGTTCACTGAGAGCCACAGCAAGGTGCAGGTAAGTAATCCTTCACTATTGCAGCAAACAACAATATCATCAGTTGCCGGACACCTTGCAATAACTCGCTCCGTCTGCTTCATGCCATGCATCCCTTACTAGTAACTTCCAATGAATAATTGTGAGAAGTTGAGGATGAATTTCGGAGAACAAATTATTTGAACCGCCCAGTACAAGCCGATTGATTGTCCGTGTGTCTCAATCTAGATTATGGGCACGCAGGGCCTCAATCAAACAAGACGCACATCGGGGCCTCAATCTGGGAAAGACGACATACCCGCGGCTGGCGGATACTTCAAATATATACGGAGATCAAGGCATTCCTTTTAGCTATGCAATCAGCGTGTCATTATTAATGTCCGTCAGTAGCAATACACATCATTCCCGGAATTGTCGCATGCCTTTGCAGTGCATGACAGCGTGCGAGACAGCGTGCTCGCGTTCCAAAGCCATCCGCGGCACGAAGCGGCGCAATGGTTGCCCATGGACTCGACAACAATCGAACTCCGCAATCCTTCCTGGTATCAGTCGGCGGCGACAATGGACCCGCGTCACGGCCGCGTCACATGACGTACTCGTGACGTCACGAGCCGATCGTCACATGTCCCGTGATGTGCCACCGCAGGACGGCGCGTGCTAAATAGATGCTGATGACATATGTCAGCCCGGCCTCTAGTATCTGGTGACGTCACCGCTGCCAGTGTTGACCGTGTCGCTACGTCGGTTGGGCCATCCACGCCGTGAATTCACGAGGATTTTCCTTCGTCCATTATTAAATGGTGCATTATACATCATTAAGGAGTAATTAACCTGAATATTTTCGCGTAAGTTTTAGTGTTTTTATATTAATAGTGCAATGACTCTATTGAATAAGGAAAGTATTATTGTCCAAATACGGGCGAGTACGTCAACATTACCAAAGCCTTTCCGCATGCGTGCAGCGTGCTGAGTAGATAGCATCATGCCTAAGGACGATCCATGCATGACCTCATATTACGTCATCGTTTCAAACCACGTCATGCAGTCATCATGGGGTGAAGCCACAGGATAATAAATATATCCGGTCTTCTTTACGTATACTTATATGATGAGCTGTACTTTGTTCGCTATGATATTTTGCCACAGAGTAATGTACCTTGACGAAACCCAAGCATAGGTAGTTGATCTTTAGTGCTAATGGGCACATGTGCATTTAACCCTCAAAGGAGAACTTAAGGACCAATACTTCATACATTGATAACATAATTACATCTAACTATAATTTTGTTACATACATTTTTTTTTAATATAAAGTGGAATAGTTTGGATACGAAGTGCCATATTTACCAAATTGAAGCAAGCTGAGATTATGAGTAGGCACGGTGTTCAGCTTCGCTCGCTCCTCCGGCTAACATAGTGAGCGCTCGCTTCTCGTAACACGCGCTCAACATGTTCCAAGCAAGCGCTCCCAGGGGCCTGACTGGCCCCGTTTACCCAGGGGCCTGACTGGCCCCGTTTACAATGGGGTGGGGCGGGAATGTGTCTCGGCTCGGTCTCAACACGCAGAGAAATCACTGAGCTCGGGCAAAATACATATTAAAATGACTGATGTGCTCAGTACCAGAGTACGGAGTGATGCGAAGCTGGTAATCAATAGCACCCCCCCCCCCCCACTCAACAAAAAAAAACAACACCCAAATGGGTTACGAGACCAACATCCTATCCCCTCGGCCACTAGGGACGGAGCTGTTAATAGCCATCCTCGCATTCTTCGGGACAAATTTTGCAGGACACAAGTCACCAGCATTGTCAACGAATGACAAGTCATCGATCATATTTCGTGCTGTGTCATAAAACCTCATTGCGCAAAAACAGTTGTATTGGGCCCATCGCCCTTGATTAATTCATGAAGTTGTCATTGTTATTACAAGGGGCATCATACAAAAACAAAACTGGAATACCTGCATATCTAATAGCCGAAGCCATCAGCCAATTGTAAGCTTACGAAAAAATACAAGTTCGTCTAAGACAGTCTACATTGAAATTGATTTGAGATGTTCTTATTATCCGTCTTCATCCGCCCTCATGAAATGTTATGGTTCGCATGCTTCTTGTGGTGGCTGCTGTACTATTTTCGTCGGAGAAACAGGGCTCAACAACGACAGACGATCCTTTTGTTTTCCCTGATTCGAAATAGGTATAGATAGGACCTGTCGCATGCGTCCGGTAGCTTTCTGTGACCCTGAAGGGGATTTAGGGGACGAACATAGGCCTCACACGATGAATTTCTAGTGAAATTATCAAGCGACCGAACCCTAGCAAGGAACCAGAAAATGACGTTTGATCTTTACCAGTTCGTCCTTCAGAATCAGAATCATTGTAACTATAACCAGTAAGGCGCCGTAGTTGGCGATGCACGAGCGAGCACGAAATAAATGTATGGTGAATTTCAACCCGATCGGGCAAGTAGTTCCTGAGATACAAAAAAGGTGCGCACGTGCGCACGTGCAGAGGCACCCCCACCCATGACTTGTGGGTAGGCGGCGACGGAGGGGTCCCTAACCACACACCAAATTTGAACAAAATCGGCTCAGCCGTTCTTGAGATATAGAATATGGGTCTGCACGTGCGCACGTGCAGAGGCACCCCCACCCATGACTTGTGGATAGGCGGCGGCGGAGGGATCCCTAACCACACATCAAATTTGAACACAAGCGGCTCAGCCGTTCCTGATATATAGAATGGGGTGTGCACGTGCGCACGTGCAGAGGCACCCCTTCCCTGATTTGTGGGAAACTGGCCGTTGAGAGGTCCCTAACCACACATCAAATTTGAACACAATCGGCTCAGCCATTCCTGAGATATATAATAGGAGTGAACACGTGTGCACGTGCAGAGGCACTCCATCCCTGACTTGTGGAAAGCCAACGGGCTGAGAGGTCCCTAACCACACACCAAATTAGAACACAATCGGTTCAGCCGTTCCTGAGATATAAAATAGGGGTGTGCACGTGCGCACGTGCAGAGGCACCCCACCCCTGACTTGTGGAAAATTGGCGGATGAGGGGTCCCTAATCACACACCAAATTTGCACACAATCGGCTCAGCCGTTGCATAGTTTTTGCGAGAAAACATCCCTCCCTCCCCCTCACGCGGCACGCGCCACGCGCAGTGGTAGTCACCCACATGAGTCGGCACCGGTCTCAAACAGGGTATGTTGGATGGGGCTGCTCAGCAAAGACATCAGCTTGTCAATCGGACGTGTGGCTGCAGAGATATGAACTTCTCAAAAGCGTCGCCATGGGTCGGGCCGGGCCGGGCCGGGCCGCTCATATTCACTTTTCCCATATACCACGGAAAGACGAGCGAGCGCTTCGCGCTCGCTCGTAAACACGTTTATGTGTAGTGCGGCACAGCATGTCTTCAGAAATGTGTAGTGCGGAACAGCATCCTTCGAAAACGTGTACCTACTGCGGAGCAGCATTCCGTCGCAAATGTTTTTGCACACCCGTGAGCTTACAGTGAAGGCGATCACATAGAGTTTCAGCTCTAATTTGAGCAGATTTGGTTTAAATCAAAAATATTATGGTATATAATATTATTAATCAAATGAGTATATTCTTGGTCTTGAATCATTTCATTTCTGTCATGCTATTTTATCAATTGCCATTTTATTTCTATGCTTTTGTTTCATACTAAACCGGACAAAACGTAAAATAACAGCATTTGCATTCAGGGGCGGATCCAGGGGGTTCAAAGGGGCCATGACCACACATATATATATATATATATATATATATATATATATATATATATATATATATATATATATATATATATATATATATATATATATATATATATATATATATATATATATATATATATATATATATATATATATATATATATATATATATATATATATATATATATATATATATATATATATATATATATATATATATATATATATATATATATATATATATATATATATATATATATATATATATATATATATATATATATATATATATATATATATATATATATATATATATATATATATATATATATATATATATATATATATATATATATATATATATATATATATATATATATATATATATATATATATATATATATATATATATATATATATATATATATATATATATAATATATATATATATATATATATATATATATATATATATATATATATATATATATATATATATATATATATATATATATATATATATATATATATATATATATATATATATATATATATATATATATATATATATATATATATATATATATATATATATATATATATATATATATATATATATATATATATATATATATATATATATATATATATATATATATATATATATATATATATATATATATATATATATATATATATATATATATATATATTATATATATATATATTTATATATATATATATTTATATATATATATATATATATATATATATATATATATATATATATATTTATATATATATATATATATATATATATATATATATATATATATATATATATATATATATATATATATATATATATATATATATATATATATATATATATATATATATATATATATATATATATATATATATATATATATATATATATATATATATATATATATATATATATATATATATATATATATATATATATATATATATATATATATATATATATATATATATATATATATATATATATATATATATATATATATATATATATATATATATATATATATATATATATATATATATATATATATATATATATATATATATATATATATATATATATATATATATATATATATATATATATATATATATATATATATATATATATATATATATATATATATATATATATATATATATATATATATATATATATATATATATATATATATATATATATATATATATATATATATATATATATATATATATATATATATATATATATATATATATATATATATATATATATATATATATATATATATATATATATATATATATATATATATATATATATATATATATATATATATATATATATATATATTATATATATATATATATATATATATATATATATATATATATATATATATATATATATATATATATATATATATATATATATATATATATATATATATATATATATATATATATATATATATATCCTTAATGGTATTTGACATTTAGGTTCAACTATAAGTATTCGGCCGTTGCCCCCCCCCCCCCCCCCCCTCCCCCAACCAACCAATTTCATAAAGTTCCACCACTGCCCACAACAGACGACCGAGACGACCATTCCTTTGACCTCAGAGAAGCGGTGGTGGTCAGATTCAGAAAACCAGCGACTGCGTCAAATTACCACACTGAAATGGTAGCGCATTGCTTCCATCTTATCTTTTCCTTGAAAACAACGGATTTTCGCACTAAAGGGATGCAGCGTAATTCAGTCACACAGTGACTACCATAGGTCGCACTGATGTATTTATTTTGTATCGAAATATAATACAACAGGAAAATCACTGTGTGTATAAATAAGAAATATGACTCAAGCAAAGGGGGGGGGGGGGAAAAGATACGTTACCCCCCCCCCCCCCTTGAAGGTCAAGAGGGGGGGCATCCCCACTCTCTGCGGCCGCCAGTGGTTCCTCGCCGATCCTCGATGTAGCGCTTCTGGCGCCGTGCCACCCTTTGTCTCCGCATTGTCAGTTACCCTGACGCAGCAGACGAAGGACCGCGGAGACACAGACAGACTGTGCAGAGAGAGCATCATCAACGGTCATCAGCTGGCACAAATCAATACTCAGCTACCTGTTTTTACTGGCCGACTGCCAGTGTCAGGCAGTTCGTGGCAGACGTATTGATCCGTAATAAACAATGCTGCCGGTGTAGCGGCGCAGAGGGGAGGGGAGCGCCTGGTGCGTCGACTGAGAGGGTCCAGGGTGTCTGGGCGAGTCGGGCCGGTCCGCTGACCGAAGAGGGCGCGGTGTTGTGGAAAACACGACACCGGGGTGGCCGGCTATCACGTCATACCTGCTGACTCCGGAATGGACCGAGTCCCCCGCCGTGCTGGCTCGTGCTGGAACCGACCGGAGGCAGCGTCCCCCGCCCCGCCCCCTGCCACCGCCGGCGGCGCACACGGGGGCGGGGGACGGGGGCGGCGGGGGCAGGTCGGAGCGCCAGGGGGCGCCGGCCCGTGTCTCGGCGCGGCGGTGGCCTCCCTCACAGCAGCACGTTGGCGGCCGGTCAGTGTCGGCACTGCAGCGCCGGTGGCAGCACGCATCTGACCACGTGCTCTCTAGACGGAGGACAGCGCGGCTACAGACGAGCCACCTGGCCGTCCTGCAACGTCACAGACAAGACACGGTCCTCACCGCCTCTGCAGAGAAACCGACGAGCTAAGGCGGACCATCCCCAGCGATGGCGGGACGACGGCAACAGGGCCGCGGCCGGGTCCGGCTCGAGGAGCCGATCCCCGAGATGGAGCAGGAGCAGCAGGCGCTCCTGGACCAGGAGGCCGGCCTTCCGAAGCCAGTGATCGTCCCTGTGGTGCGGACCCCGCAGCGGACCGCCCGGCAACAGCCACCGCCTCTGCACCGCTCCACGTCCACGGTAGGTGCGCCGCCGCGCCGGCTCCGGCTCCGGCTCCGGCTCCGGCTCCGGCTCCGGCTCCGGCTCCGGCTCCGGCTCCGGCTCCGACTGGGTGGGTACCTGCCGCCGGTGGTCTCGTCGGTTTGGCACGTCGCCCGAACCTCCTGCTACCTGGGCGTCACAGGAGCGGGATGGGGGGGGGGGATCCAGGCGGAAATTAGTGGGTTAGTGGGAGCTCTCTGAGGTGGGTGGGAAGGTTGAGTGAATATATAAGGTTGATATACTCGGTGAGAGAGTCAGAAGTGAAGATAACAACACAGTTGCTGGCACTAGGCCCAAATAATCATTTTTTGACGCGTCAATATGTTTATCCATCCGCCCCTGTAGCTCAGTGTGAGAGCGCTGGACTTCTGACCTATCCCGGTAGTGGCAGCCCGGGTTCGAGTCGCTTCGGCGCTCGCTATTTGCTCCTGACTGGGATGGCCTGCGGCCGGTGTCAGCGGTCGCACTCAAGGTCAGGTGACGTCAGTGAGCGGGGCGGACCGTGTCCAGGTATGTCGGGCACGTAAAACTTTCGTCTCTAAATTCTGCCGGCCAACAGGAATTGCGCGATCGGGTGGTGAGGTCAGGACCTGCACAACAAGCTCTGCTTAGCGCGGGTCCTGACCGGAAATCCATCCATACAAAACATTCGGACTAAATTTTAAAAAAAATCCAGCACAATATGTATGGTATTGGGGAAACTGATCAATTTACAAACAGCAATTATGAAGCACTGGCTAATAGTGATGGGATGAAAGGCACATGCATCTGTGGCATTGTGGCTCATAATTAAGTTTCAGCCACCCATATATTCAATAATTATCTCGGAAATTGATGCAAAATTGCTTAAAAAGTGCATAATTTTGTGCATCCTTGGCTCGCCTGAATCAATTGCTTGACTCAAATTAAAATAACTGTATCAAGACATTGATCAGTAACAGCACGAGTGAATTATTTTGTTAAAAAATAATACTTTTTCATAATAATTGCATGCAATTACATTTAAAAATTAGTTTTATTTACTTTAAAAAATATTAACTTGAAAAGTTAAAATGGTTGTCCTAAGAAAATGACAACCATATTTATGTAATTCGTCGCCACGTGATGGCGTCTCAATCTTTCCCGAAGCAAACAAAAAAAAAACTTACGTAAACAGTTTGAGATGTGACCGAGGTGGATGGAGTAAACAGTTGCGCACCAGATGGTGTGATTATTTTTTGGGGACTGGCCACTTTACATGGGAACTAGGTGTTTTTAGTGAAATGTTGTCAATAATTGTGTCAATTTGTTATCCTAAGTACAGTGCCTATGACAAGCTCCGCCCACTTTGCATACAACAAAATTGACGCGTCAATAAATTGATTGTTTAACCTAGTGCCAGCAACTGAACAGACTGACGGCTGATTCAGTCGATACATCCTATGATAATAACAGCTGTGGCTACAGTAACGATGACTAAGGCTGTACTTGCACTACTGTACTGAATCACAACTTGCAGGTGAATAATTGTCTGTTCAATCTTAACAGATGAGTATTTCGGTCTGAATAGCTCGTCGGAGCAATTTACATTAGCTCAATAACCTCTCCGCTGTCATGTAGTATTCTGTTCTGCAAGTTGAATCGACCTGCATTATATGTTCACGTTCGCATTATCATGTTCACATTATGTATACGGTTCTCCAATCTTGCTCATGAAACGGCTTTCGTCATTCAACAAGTTACAACGTTCGACAATGACATCCACATCAACAAACTTATCCACATGAATTTAAATGTACAATAACAAAAAGTGTCGTTTTTTCGACAATATGATCATTTAACGCGCGTAATGACTCCTTTTAGACGTCATTCCATATTGGGACGTATTTCGGGGTATATACCTGGATAAAGTGCTGAGCAGTGAGCTCATACATGTAATCCTAATACAAAGCAGCTCCATAAGCCGCCATGAAGGCTGGTGCAACATCCTGGGGTCTGAATTGCATGCTCAAATGCCAGTCAACGAGCGCTGATGAAATGCTTCAGAGAGCCAGAAATAGCCGGCTCCATCGATCGCATACCTATTTATCGTATGGAAAACTGAACTGCGTTGTGCGGTCGTCACCGCCAGTTACTATGTGCAGTCGGGTTGTGCGGCGTTTTCATCCACTTAACTAATGGCACTAAGTTCATACTTACGTACCGTGATATTCGAAACAATTAAGATGGACACGACTGCTTGACTTCCAAGTGTCTCCAAGCGTGATTATAGGATGTCATGCAATGTCCTGCCATTCAGCTAGACGTTAGATACGTGACGGCCTAACCATTGACGTTAGATACGTGACGGTTAGATACGTGACGGCCTAACCATTGACGTTAGATACGTGACGGTTAGATACGTGACGACCTAACCATTGACGTTAGATACGTGACGGTTAGATACGTGACTGTTAGATACGTGACGGCCTAACCATTGACGTTAGATACGTGACGGTTAGATACGTGACGGCCTAACCATTGACGTTAGATACGTGACGGTTAGATACGTGACGGCCTAACCATTGACGTTAGATACGTGACGGCCTAACCATTGACGTTAGATACGTGACGGTTAGATACGTGACGGCCTAACCATTGACGTTAGATACGTGACGGTTAGATACGTGACGGCCTAACCATTGACGTTAGATACGTGACGGTTAGATACGTGACGGCCTAACCATTGACGTTAGATACGTGACGGTTAGATACGTGACGGCCTAACCATTGAAGTTAGATACGTGACGGTTAGATACGTGACGGCCTAACCATTGACGTTAGATACGTGACGGTTAGATACGTGACGGCCTAACCATTGACGTTAGATACGTGACGGTTAGATACGTGACGGCCTAACCATTGACGTTAGATACGTGACGGCCTAACCATTGACGTTAGATACGTGACGGTTAGATACGTGACGGTTAGATACGTGACGGTTAGATACGTGACGGCCTAACCATTGACGTTAGATACGTGACGGTTAGATACGTGACGGCCTAACCATTGACGTTAGGTACGTGACGGTTAGATACGTGACGGCCTAACCATTGACGTTAGATACGTGACGGTTAGATACGTGACGGCCTAACCATTGACGTTAGATACGTGACGGTTAGATACGTGACGGCCTAACCATTGACGTTAGATACGTGACGGTTAGATACGTGACGGCCTAACCATTGACGTTAGATACGTGACGGCCTAACCATTGACGTTAGATACGTGACGGTTAGATACGTGACGGTTAGATACGTGACGGCCTAACCATTGACGTTAGATACGTGACAGTTAGATACGTGACGGCCTAACCATTGCGGGTTCTGCTTCATTACATGACGACACAAAAAAAGTTTTTTTTTGTGTGGGAAACAACTAAAATGATAAATATGACTTATGAGTATGACATTAAATGACAAGCGAAGATAAAACTTAGCTTCCTTAAAAGGTAATGTGTCGTTTTCATTTTTGTTCACAACGGAAAATATATGATATTGACTAATTATAAGTCACCAGTTTATAGCAATATTTGACAGAATGGGCTAGTTTTGGCCAGATGAAGGTTGCTAACCTTTAATTTGCATATACAATTAATTGAACCCGGATGCATTAGATTAAACTAGACCAAATCAAGACGAAGAACCATGAATTTGGATTGGGCCTGGATCAAAACTGGACAGATGAGATTAGACTGTTCCGGATAGACCATTTCACATTATGTTGGCCATCGTTTTTTTTTGACGAGTTTCAATGAACCACTATTGTTTCAAAGTCATCCCGTACAAAACCGTACTAAAATGAGATGGCAGTCCATGCGTGATCTATCACCACATGACTCGCATTATCAGTAATTGATGTTTAGTTTTCCTGTTTGGAAATATGACTAAACAAACTATTTCAGACCAGTAGCGTACCCAGGATTCACTCCAGGGGGGGATTTTTGCTCAGGGGGGCATAAGTACCCCACCAAAAAACTTACCGGATTGGCCCACTAAATTTTTAAAAGGGCATATTTTCACCATTTTTCTCTAAAAAAAAACTTTTTTTCGACCAAAGAGGACACGTACCCTTCAGGGGGGGGGGGGGGCAAATGCCCCGTTTGCCCCACCCAACCCCTTGTGTACGCCTATGTTTCAGACCATGTTTTCATCCTGGTCTGTTTGGTTTCTTTGAAATGACACTGCCTTGTACTGTGTGTAAACATTTATATACTGTTTAATGCCTATCACAAAGGTTGCATCCTCTTGACGTCATTCTGTGTTGGAGTCTATTTCATTCATGCATGCTTTGTTTAGAAGTTCAGTAAGAACGAGCCATGATTACATGTGCCATTCAACACGACTAAACTTCATAATACATCGGGTCAAATGTTGATCTTGCCTATCTCAAATTGTACCCTTAAAAGTACCTACCATTAAACAGGTTATAATTTAATTAACGGTCCATAAAGCCATGTATGACCTCATTTATAGCATCATAAGAATGCAGCACGTGACTTTCGTTGACAATGTTTGTCTTCTGTTCAGAACTGAATCACAACTTGCCTTTCATTATTTATGCGCAACAGTAAGGCTATCGTGGACACTCGTTTTCCAACAAGCACTAAATCACTCTGTGGTTATCACCATGCATTTTTAGTTGCCGTGCATGGCATCTGTGCACGGCAACAACGAGTGATTGGCACGGTGCATTCACGTGTACTGTGTGCATGGTGATGTGCTCAATAAACTTTGTCGTGTGGTCAATACTTTATAAATTGCTGCCAACCACATTACCACATTAAAACAGTTCGATCTATGTAATGGAATGCAATTTAAATGCAACATAAACAATGTTTTCAGATCCACATGTAATAGACATATTGCAGGGACTCCACCTCAGAGGTGATTCAACAAGCTATTTGTGTCTTTCGATGAAATCGCCATCGACTCTCTTCCCCGCCCGAAAACGTTCTTACAACGAGTAAAGTGCAATCATTATTTCAGCACTACTATAAATGTGAAAATGAACATACGTTTGGCAGCGCGTTGCCTGTGGGCACGCCCCTAGTCTGGAATTACTCTTGGGTGGGCGTGTCTCCCTCACCCCTACTGCCGCTCCTCTTGCACTAGAAAGGTGGGCGTGCCAGATTGCAAGTTGAGCATTGAGTGCACCTGCACCCTGCTGACCGTCGGGATTGAGCTGGCCGGTCGTTACTCTGCCTGATCAGCAGCCCGTTTAGGCCGGCTCCTCCGAACACGTGACATCACGAGCCACCCGACAGGGAAAACCCGGCCTGCACCGCACTCAACCAGCGGCGGCGGCGGCGGTCACCACCGGGTCAGACGGGCAGGGGCTCTGCTAACCTCCGGTCTGCATCTCTGCTGGGTCGTCCGCGCGGCGGCGGCGGCGGTCACCACCGGGTCAGACGGGCAGGGGCTCTGCTAACCTCTGGTCTGCATCTCTGCTGGGTCGTCCGGTCACAGAGAAGAGACGTGTGTCTCTGCTTCTTTCTATTCTTCTCTCTCGCAAGACTCGCAAGACTTGCGAAATGATGGGCATCAGAGCGATGCTATCCCTTTGCTCTCCTCTGCAACCTCGCCATATCGGCGCCGACCGCAAGCTGCAGCGGCTTCCTTTGGGTTGGCCTTGGCT
Source organism: Chirona hameri (assembly GCA_036785665.1). Taxonomy (NCBI): domain Eukaryota; kingdom Metazoa; phylum Arthropoda; class Thecostraca; order Balanomorpha; family Balanidae; genus Chirona; species Chirona hameri. The sequence goes on from JAXIVJ010002588.1 coordinate 18,254, forward strand.
TATCTGTGGGCTGTTCGTGACCACTTCCGTCACGTTAATGCCACCATGCAGTGGGCAATGATGTCCAGCGAAGATACGTAGATAGCGACTTTCTCTGAGAATGCGGGGACAAACATCGCGGTGTGAACCGAGGGAGTGAGGATTGAGGAATACTTCTTCCCGTACCAGACGGACCAGTCGATTCCCTGACAGGTCACCTGTTGATAAACTGTGGTCCGGCCGACACTTTACCTCGTAACAGGCTGAAAGTTTCGTACGACATATGTTCGTACCACCTGTGCTGTCGTAAAACGCCAACAACAACAACCGAGGAAGTGCTGCCAGCTGCCAGGTCTATTGTGCTTTCTTAGTGCACAGAGCTCAAATGCGGTCTGCTCGCTGAACTCGCGCCAAGTAGCGCTCCAATGTGAAGGCACTGACCAAGTGCTAAAACACCCCGTAGTTCCAGACAAGTGATAAAACATGTCTCTTTAGAGCCGTCATCGGAATGTCTGTGTCAGTAAATCACGCAGCTCGCAGTCGCCGGCAGCGTTTAACCTTGAAACCTGAACCCCCGCGGGTGCTTCATTGTCCTTATCATAGATGCAGGCTTACTTGGCATGCAGAGGCGCACGGCGGAGTGGGCGGTGGAGTATCCCGTGATATGCTGACCCATGACTGGCGACTGGTGAGGTCACGTGCTGAAGCCACGTGTAACCAGGCACGTGTGTCACCGCGTATCACCAGTTACGTGTCACCGCGTGTCACCAGTCACGTGGGTCACCGCGTATCACCAGTCACCAGTCATCGTTTAGAGCAAGAGTTTTGCGTGTTTCCACACTTCACCTTCATGTGTAGAGAAATGATCAAGACAAACTTTATTGAAGATAAATTTGGCAGTTACGGCTGACTTCGTTGTTATATTTCTCCAGAATAACCCAACTATAATGCATTGGCTTATCAGCGTGTATGGCGGTAGTATTCAAAGTCATTTCCAAATGCTAGGGCTTCCAAGATGCGTACTGCATTGCATGATTGTGTCTGACAAAGTCTGCACCCTGCACACGGTTGACAAAGTCTGCACCCTGCACACGGTTGGCAAAGTCTGCACCCTGCACACGGTTGACAATGTCTGCACCCTGCACACGGTTGGCAAAGTATGCACCCTGCACACGGTTGACAAAGTCTGCACCCTGCACACGGTTGGCAAAGTTTGCACCCTGTACACGGTTGACAAAGTTTGCACCCTGCACACGGTTGACAAAGTCTGCACCCTGCACACGGTTGACAAAGTCTGCACCCTGCACACGGTTGGCAAAGTCTGCACCCTGCACACGGTTGGCAAAGTCTGCACCCTGCACACGGTTGGCAAAGTCTGCACCCTGCACACGGTTGACAAAGTCTGCACCCTGCACACGGTTGGCAAAGTCTGCACCCTGCACACGGTTGACAAAGTCTGCACCCTACACACGGTTGACAAAGTCTGCACCCTGCACACGGTTGACAAAGTCTGCACCCTGCACACGGTTGACAAAGTCTGCACCCTGCACACGGTTGACAAAGTCTGCACCCTGCACACGGTTGCAAGCACGCGCCATAGCCAGCTACTGGTCGGTCGCTTTACACGTGTCCCTCTCCACCTAGCAACGCACTGCCAGCACATTCAAATCCGTATAAGGAACTCGCGGAACAAGCCCCCTATTCTTCCAGAGTTGATTGCGCTACAACTCAGCAGCTATCTGGAATACTGATCTCCGGAGACCACTCCGAGGCCGTGCACTGCGGCGGCTCTTCGATTGATGATGACACTAATGTGTGGGCAGTCTGCATGACTGGCGTCCCGATGACGCACGGTGGCCTTGCGTACTGATTAAATAGGTACCGCCCCTCACCCCTGAGCGCACTGCACTTCCTCTGTGATAGGTGGGATAGGTGCGAGTGACCTAGGCGCTAATGGTGGTCGCGATACGTTGCTTTTTTAAGTTGAAAGTTATATCGGTGATCGTAATTTAGATAATCTTTTTAACGGTAGACGACAGAATTTATGAGGCACATACTCCCTCTGAAATCGGTCAGTCTTAACGGCACGAGAAGGGCTTCACGGGAGGTGCGGTAACATTAGCTTAAGTTCGATGTATAACGTCCCCTGGGTATAACGTCCCCTGGGTATAACGTCCCCTGGGTATAACGTCTCCTGGGTATAACGTCCCCTGGGTATAACGTCCCCTGGGTATAACGTCCCCTGGGTATAACGTCCCCTGGGTATAACGTCCCCTGAGTATAACGTCTCCTGGGTATAACGTCTCCTGGGTATAACGTCCCCTGGGTATAACGTCTCCTGGGTATAACGTCTCCTGGGTATAACGTCCCCTGGGTATAACGTCTCCTGGGTATAACGTCCCCTGGGTATAACGTCTCCTGGGTATAACGTCACCTGGGTATAACGTCCCCTGGGTATAACGTCTCCTGGGTATAACGTCCCCTGGGTATAACGTCCCCTGGGTATAACGTCTCCTGGGAAGTACATGTGCTCTTATGTGCCTACAGAATGCACACACAATTGAATGCATGACCTTTCTTGGCGTCAGTAATGTGCCTTAATGGCCCGCGTAATGTGCTGGTTCGAGGCACGACCACCGTAAAGGTCACCGTTTGTAAGTTATAGGCCAACTAAAGGTCCCCGTTTTTGCGTCGGCTGCAATTGGAAGTATTATTTAATTTACCAACATCATTACCTCAGTGTTTCTGCTCCGATACATATTTAATAGAATCGGTGAAGGCGGCCAAAGGTTGTGTTTCCGGTGGAGGATGGAGCTAATCATGTTAACTAACAAACCAAATGTATGTGCCTTCTGAAATCCAAGGCGATATAGTCCCCCCCCCCCCCAAAAAAAAAATGAGTAGATGGCATCATCAGCTATTGGTCATGATCACGTCAAAATTTTAGCATATAAAAAAAAATGTATATTGTCATTGGTTATAACTTAATGGCAACGTTTTATGTCGTGCTTCCATTTGGCTTTATTGCCATGATTTATGTATCGAAAGCTGCCAGTGGCCGTATGCGATTACATTTATTTTCAGTGTTAGTAAATTATTATTTAAAAAAATAACAATTATATTTAATTTAATTGCATTCCTAGCCAGTGCACTGTCATTAGCAACGTCAGCTGCTGGACAAGAACATGTTGGGCGTGGACAGCTGTGCAGTGTGCATACTAATCAGTGAAGAGTCGAACCGGACCAGACACCGCACATAATGTTTCAGGTCTTCTAAAATATCAAGGCACAAAAACAGTTTGGGCACAGTGTATCACGTGCAAAACTTCTTTTAACAAACTTTACCGAACTTGTTGCACTTTGTATCATTTTAGACGTTTCAACAAGCCCTGCACTCACTTTCAGATCATTTTAGAGTGACGTGGGAGGTCATCTGGGAGGTCATCGTGGGAGGTCCCTCGATGCATAAGCGCTTTATATTCGGTGCAGCTCGCTCCTCCCTGATCGGAGACGTGAGCTGCAGATCGCTCCTCCCTTGGCCGGAGACGTGAGCTGCAGATCGCTCCTCCCTGATCAGAGACGTGAGCTGCAGATCGCTCCTCCCCTGATCGGAGACGTGACATTCCCTGTCCTCCCGTGTTACATCACCCGCACACCTGTCTGCTCTGCGTGCCACCGTTCGGCCTTGTCGCGTCTCCGCGCACAGCAGCTGGTGCACGCTGCGCCGGGCATGACCTCCGTGCTGGCCGGCTGCCAGCCTCGCCACCACCGGTCGGCCAGCGAGTTCCTCTGCTGGCGGCTAAGGGCGGGACGGAGAGCTGCATGTCCCGCTGTCCCGACGATCTGTCTGCATGACGGATCTGTCCCGCTGCGGACGAAGTTGGGAGCTGGCCATAGCCAGGTCCGCAGCCCTGGCCTGGCCACAAGCTCCGTGGCTGGCAGCCTCTGCCGTGACCGCAGCCCTGGCCTGGCCACAAGCTCCGTTGGCTGGCAGCCTCTGCCGTGAAAAGGAGCAAAAACGTCGACCTCGTGCGCCGAGGTGGTGTTTTGGCCACGGCTGTGGGTTCGTGATGAGACGGAACAGAAAGAAACTGCTTATTACCGGAATGGAGGGAGGCGGACTCAGTGGTAGTTATTCTGCCGGAAACGGCCACTCAGCTGAAAACACTCGATATCTCGCGTTGCATTGGTTTTCCAAGGTCTTTTTACCGTTAAAGGGAAAATAGGTCACCTTGAAAGTTGTCTTGGAATTTGTCTATACGGGATATTTTTAGCTGAAAAAAATGAATATGGCCTTTGTTTGGAGTGGAAAATAGATAGATATCAGTGGAACAATGAGTGTTTCTATTTTCTCCTTCATGGCCTAAAAAAAACTTCATGGCATTGTATGACGTCATGCATATTGCAGCTCAGATATGGAAGCTATTAGTAGGCGGACTAGTGACATATAGTACGCAAAATAGGACGCAATTGCTTTGCTTGAGTTTCTGAATCTTTCGATAAAATATCTCTACTTCACAAAAATCACTGGTTTCTCGTAACCTGCACCGCAGTTTCACGGTCACTATAAAATACACGCATACACTGTAATGATGACGGCTCAACTTACCCTGGTTACGGTTAGTTTGCGGCAGAATATGTGTATGACGCAATTCTGACGTCAGCGGGTATGACATAATAGCGACGAAGTTTCGGGGCCCCGAAACCGAATCTTAATTTAGGTCCTGTGTCGAAATTAATTGGCGTAGCGGGGTAATTCTTTCACCACACCCCATTTTTCAACCTGCTCTACCATTCTGCTGTTTCAGTTCAAAACCCCATGTTAAAGGTGAACTTTTAAACCCTTTAACTGATTCTGGCAGCGCTAAGTTAGTTTTCAGTGCAGACTGGTTAACACGCGCAGTGGAGAGGGGTATGCCACTAACACGCAGTGGAGGGGGGTATGTCACTAACACGCAGTGGATGGGGGGGGGCACTTAAGTGCCCCCCCCCCCCCCCCTAAGACCTCAGAAAGTATGAGAGCTAGAACGATCAAACTTACAGGGTAGGTAGGTGCTATGATGATCTACATTTTCAAAAAATGTTCGTGACCTTTCGTCAATATCTTCAAGGTCAAACGAGGTCACGAGGGCTAAATCTGGCCAAATGTCACAATTTTGGGAATTTTACCTCTGTGACGTCACATATCACCAGCAATATGTCCAAAGTTGTTTCCGGGGATGAACATCGACATTGTCTACCGAATGGCGTTTGAATTATCCCGATTCGACTGTTGGTTCCGAAGATATCGCTTTGCCGGCCTGCGAGCCACGCCGCCCCACCGACATCTGCAAGACTCTGCAAGACTCTGCAAGATCTGCAAGCCAGGGAGAGATTCAGCGCCGGCCGGCCGGCGGAAAACGCGGCGGGGAAAACGGTCCGGCCGCCAGCGCGGCGGCAACTCCACGGCTGGAGGACCAAGGACGCGGCAGGTGGACTGGTGATGTGCACCATCAATATCCAGTCCATCAAGTCAAAGATCCTAGAGTTACTTCAGGAGATCGAAAGACACCATTATGACGTCATCGCTGTAACAGAGACTTGGATGAAACCGAACACGCCCACCCGACTGCTGAACACGCCCACCCGGCTGCTGAACTTCCCCGGCTACACGGTCGCCCTTGCTGATCGGCCTGACAAGAGCGGGTACGGCGGCGTGGCTGTGATACACAGGGACGGCATACAAGCCAGTGTAATCGCCACTCCCGTCGTGTCAGATCCAGCCAGTAAGCTGGAAACTCTCCGGACTCTCATCAAGCCTGACCACCGAGGGCATCAGTTCGTACTCGCCACCGTGTACCGGCCGCCGCAATCGAGACGGATTTTGGAACATTAGAGGCGCAACTCCAGCACGTATTGCTAAAATTCCCCGGAATCAAGGTGATCCTTACTGGTGACTTTAAAACAGTTTGTATCATCATACTCTCTGTCTCAGCATATGTATAAAGTCACCGACGTACACATCGGTGACTCACTCTTAGACGTCTTGATAGCAAATGATCCTCATCTAGTCAGAACGGCTGGTACCAAGTTGTCATTTTAGCCCACATAGATTCGTCGTGTCATCCCTCTCTATCTCTCGCTTTAGACCAAAGCCCATCGTCATCGAGTGCCGCTCTCTAAGACGTGTAAACGAGTCGGAGTTTTGTGAGTGTTTGCACGGAGCCGACTGGCAACATGTTTACCGACAACCATCAACAGGTGGCCAGTGGCAGTGTTTTCTCGACACATTCGTGCCCGTGCTATGCTTATTCACGCCAGTGAAGCGGGTGAAAATCCGCAACCCCACAGCCCCACCTATCAGTGACACAACACGTGACCTAATGCGTCAGCGGCGGGCAGCCCTGGGCGCCGGCGGTCACACTGAGGAGTACCGCGCGCTGAACCGCTTGGTGCGGTCCGCTATACGTCGGGACGCCTGGGATGACATTAGCCGCCGCCTGACCGAGGATGGGCCGCAGTCCGTGTACCGGAACGTTCGCCAGCACATCGGCTCCAGCAAGAAAGTCCGCATGAGCCCAGCCGTTAGCGCCAACTAACTGAACGAGTACTTTGTGGGAGTGGGTCCACGTGTTGCAGGGGAAGTGGCACAGCGGGGTGTTGTACCCGATGATTTTATCTGCCGATTACCACGTGTTGGTTCGTGCTCCTTCACAGTAGAAACCGTTGATATTAACACACTGATCAGCGTGATCTTCAGCATGAAGGATACCCCGGCCTGCGGCACAGACGGGATATCCATCCGATCTTTTAAACTAGGTCTCGACGTGATCTGTGTGCCACTGCTGAACATCATCAACACCTGTTTGGCCGAGAATGACTTTCCCGACGCTTGGGAACACTCCATAGTTCAACCAATCCACAAGTCCGGTCTTGTCTCCGATCCTACGAACTTTTGGCCTATATCCTTAGTCCTAGTCATAGCCAAAATTGTCGAGCGGATTGTTCAGCGTCAACTATATGCATACCTGACACAGAACCATCTTTTTTCTCCGGCTCAGCACGGATTTAGGTCACGTCACTCGACCGAAACCGCGCTGATCACTGTAACCGACCATATTCTCTCGGCCACAGACAGAGGGGAGATTTATCTCCTCTGTCTGCCCGATTTAAGTAAGTGTTTTGAGGTAATTGACCACTCCAAGCTCCTGACTAAATTACAGCTCCATGGGGTTGACGCAGAATGGTTCCGCTTGTACCTCTCCAACCACACCCAGAGCGTCTCCATCACCGACCACACCGGACGCAGATGTCTCTCTAAACCACTTCAGAACAGCGTTGGCGTGTTCCAGGAATCATCCCTGGGACCCCTACTGTACAGTATATTTGCTAACGACCTGAGCTACTATGCACCCGGTGCCCCCGTCGTCCAATATGCCGACGATACGCAGATCCTAGTGTCCGGCATGAAGGGTGACATGGGCAGCGTGGTCGCATGTATGGAGCACGCTCTGTCTCCCTTGACTCATGGTTTTTGGCTAACTCCCTTAAAGTAAATGCAGCAAAAACACAGTTGATGCTCGGTAGTCGCCAAAATCTGCGCACTATACCAGCTATCACGCTGACATTTCGTGGCGAGACACTGGGGACTGAGTTTTCGGTGCGGAACTTCGGCGTCCTGTTCGACCCTGTCCTGTCGTGGGACGCCCATGTAGCGTACCTCACCCGGAAATGCTATGGGTTTATAATCGGTCTCACTCACATTCGGCACTATCTCCCCCCAGGACATTCTCTTCACACTTGTTCAAGGCTTGATTATCTCGCATATCGGACACTGCATATATCAGTATTTGGTAACTGCTCGGATGAAAATCACAAACTACTAAACAAAATCATTAACTTCTCGGCTCGGCTCGTATCCGGCAAAAGAAAATGTGATCACATTTCAGACGTGTTTAAAGGCCCGGGCTGGCTCAACTCAAAACAACTGGCTCAGTATCACTGTCTCTAGAGACAGAGGAGACTATAGGAGAGCTAGGTGGCATAAGTAGTGAACTTGTTCTAGAATATCTAAAGAAAGTAAGGCCTAACAAGGCAGAAGGACCTGATGAAATCCATGCTAGACTTTTAAGAGAATCTGAAAGGGAGTTGTCGGTTCCATTAGCCATAATATTTTATAAATCACTCGCAGATAGTAAAATTCCACTTGATTGGAAAAGAGCAAATGTTGTTCCTATTCATAAAAAGGGAGATAGAAGTAAAGAGGAAAACTATAGACCGGTTAGTCTGACCTCATTAGTCTGCAAGGTGCTTGAATCAATCATCAAAGATAAGATTGTTGAATTCTTGGAGCAAAATGAACTCATCAAGGATACACAGCATGGCTTTAGGAAGGGCCGTTCTTGTTTAACTAATCTTCTGGAGTTTTTGGATGTTGCAACAGATAGCTTTGATCAGGGTAAACAGCTAGATGTAGCTTTTCTTGATTTCAGTAAAGCATTTGACAAAGTCCCCCATACAAGACTGGGATTGCAACTTAAAATTCATGGGATCAGGGGCAAGATTCTGGATTGGATAGAAACGTGGCTTTCAGGACGCCAGCAAAGGGTTATATTGAATGGGTGCCAATCACAATGGAAGGAGGTTCTCAGTGGGGTTCCACAGGGCTCAGTCCTGGGCCCATTGCTTTTTATAATATTTGTGAATGCAATTGAGAACAGTATAGACAGCAAAGTCTTTAAATTTGCAGACGATCTAAAAGTTGTCAGGATTATTAGAGGAAAACATGATCAGGATGTTTTTCAATCAGATCTGGACAAGCTAGTTGAGTGGTCTGAAGCATGGCAGATGAAATTAAATTTGAGTAAATGTAAGATTATGCACGCTGGACGGGTTAGCAGTAAACATAGGTATGAAATGGGTGGGCAGAAAATGGAGCAGATTGAAAAGGAAAGAGGTTTAGGTGTCGTGGTAAACAACAGACTATCAGCGTCAGACCAGGTTGTAGAAGCTAGGAAAAAGGCACTTAGAATGCTAGGGGCCATTAACAGAAATGTTTCCTACAAGAGTGAAAAGGTAATAACAAAACTGTATTGTGCATACGTTAGACCACATTTGGAGTATTGTGTACAAGCCTGGTCTCCAACATATGAGAAAGATTGCTGGTTGTTAGAAAGAGTTCAAAAAAGGGCAACAAAAATGGTTAATTGTCTTGGTAGTTTACCTTATGAAGATAGATTAAAGAAATTGGGTATGTTTTCACTTAGATATAGAAGGCTAAGAGGAGATCTAATTGAAGTCTTCAAATTTGTAAATAGTCAGCATTCTGGATATTTAAAGGGTATGTTTGAGTTCAATAGGGAAAATCGAGGTAGAGGTCATCAGCATAAACTCATTATGAAACAAAGTAGGACTAGGCTACGACAGTCATTTTTCAGTAGAAGGGTTGTAGTACATTGGAATATGCTACCAGGGGATGTCGCTGATGCAGTGACACTTGCTTCCTTCAAATTAGATTAGATAAATACTTTACAGAGAAGGGATTAGTTCATAAATACTCGTGGGATTAGCCTTCTTTTATGCAGGTAGAGTAAGGTGATTTGAAGGGGCGAGACTGGTGGAGGGGGGGGGGGGGGTGGGGTGGGGTGAAACCTCGGATGGGCCCAAGAGGCTCTTTGTTGCACTTTTCTTTTATGTCTTTATGTCTTTATGTCTCACTCTTGCGCACAATATCCAAAAATCCGGAGAACCATCTTCACTCTCGGCTATGTTCAAACGAAACACAGACGTGCGTGCTCGGCACACACGACAGGACGGGATGCTGCACCTTCCTGGGTTCCGCACCGAGACCGGTCGACGTCAGTTTGCCTACCGAGCGCCTCAGCTGTACAACAGCCTGCCACCTGAGATGACGCGTCTTAAGATCGCGCCGTTCAAACGGACCGTGAAGAAACGCCTCGAGGAAGACGCCTAGTCATGCCGATGTACCTGTAGACCTGATGTTTAGCTATGATTTCCATTGTTGTGGATGCATGATGCATGAATGTTGTTTTACCCCCACCCTCCCCTCCATTTTATCCTAGTGTTCGAACCTACGACGCGATTTGTCATCTTTAATTTTCACCTCGACAGGAAAAACCACCGAATGTATTGTGGATGTCATTGTACGTCTAAATAAATACTAAATAAATAAAATAGATTCTTACCGCCATCTTGGAATGAAAATCCATATAACTCAAAAATGTATCGACCGATTTTTATTTTTTTACGTCAAACGATCCGCTATTGAGTTGGCGTTAATGTCGCGTAAAAAATGCCGCCCTGCTCCGCTTCGTTTCTTAGCTATTCACTAAAAACATGTGGGGGGGGGGCACAAAAGTGCCCCCCCCCCCCCCTCCACTGCGAGTGTTAATGATTCGACTCCGACTCAATCGATTAGGTTCCGTCACTTATGTGCCCGAGCCGGCGGCCTCTGTCACTGCCTCACCAGTGAGCACCTGTTGCTTCAGCCGGCCGCAGCGCGCTGCAGCGTCTCTGGGCGGTATAAGCTGCCTCCCTCCGCCCCCGTATTCCTCCCTCAGCAGCAGCAGCAGCAGCCGGTCAGCCAACCTCTGTGAGGCACGTCTATCCAGTCATGCTTGACCGGCCACCGGCGGGTGCTCGGCACGGCTGGAGAACAGCCTGCGGGCCGGATACCTGCTGCGCCATACTACGTCGCACCGCGCCAACCCGCGCCGCGCCGCGGGTCCGCTGGGAGAGGAGCGGGGAGGGGCGGGCCCGGCAGTCGCCCCTCCAGGCACCGTCTGATATCAGAGAGAGGCTGCGGCCTTGTAGTCGCCGCTTTCTCCCTCCCGTTCTGGGTCAGCTGGGCAACGACCCACCGCGGCCAAACGCGGAACGGAACGACCCACCGCGGCCAAACGCGGAACGTTCCCGCTGAACTCGAGTCCTGGCTCCCTCGAGGATCGGCCTTGTTTGAAGCATGTCTTTTCTCGTCGGTCCCTGCGTCAGGAAATGAATCAGAACAGTGGTTGCTGAGCAGGCCACGGTATCGCACTGGCGTGACGTCACGCACCACACACGGTATTCCCGGCAAACTGTCACGTGGTCAGAGGATCCGCATAAGGACGGCCCACGCCGCAGTCACGTGGTATCACTCAGCAACACGGGGCATTCCCGACCGCAGTCACGTGGTCAGAGGATCCGTATAAGGATGGTCCACGCCGCAGTCACGTGGTGTCACTCAGCTACTACGGGACAGTCCCGGCAAACTGTCACGTGGTCAGAGGATTCGTATAAGGATGGCCCACGCCGCAGTCACGTGGTATCACTCAGCTACTACGGGACAGTCCCGGCAAACTGTCACGTGGTCTGTGGCTCTGGCTCGCTCGCGAGGTTGTGGACAATTTGCGTCTTTTAAAGAGAGATAATCACCTTTTTCCACAAAAATGGAGTTAGCAGCTGAAATCGATAGACATCGATAGACGAGGCCAAAATATGAAATAAATTCATCACATTTTGCATATAAACATTCCTGCCGAAAGATATTGGCAGTTTCCTACTGATAAGCGATCCACGCTTATGTCGGTCGGTACTCAGCAAGTACTCGGTAACTAATTCAGTAAATTAGCCTCCCTACACATTGTTATTTATCTTGAAGGTATGCAATATGTTTCCGGCACTATCTTTTGCGAATATGTGCTAAAATTGTTATGAACAATCAACAATCATTTGAAAAAAGTGCATTGACATCGGCAGTTTAGCTTCGCACCGGCCGGCCGGTGTCAAGCTAAACTACGGCGACCTAGTGTCGGCGATTTGCTTACAAGTGCCCATTCAACAACGTTGAACAGATTGATGCAAAAGCGCCAGATGTGTCGCTTTCCAATAGTGGAGGGAAAATACCGATCATTAATTTCCCCAAACTTCCAACTTTGAATTATGGAATATTTGTATTTAATTCTTAAATTTAGATAACAACATTTTAATACCATAACGGTAGTCAAATAAATTGTTACTAACAAAATCAAAAGGTGATTATCTCCCTTTAAGACACAAATTCCAAAAAGTCTCGCACAATTCTGAAAACTCATCGGATTTCGCTTGCTTATGCATTGATATAACTGATTTAAGGCAAACTTTCCTTAGTAAAAGCTACTTAGATTTTCTTCTATATCAGGAAATGTGTCAATTTTGCGCCGATTTCAGGCTTCTTTTTGTTGGGGTGGGGGGGGGGGGGCATGGCCTCTTTGCCCCTCCCCCTCCCTGGATCCGCCAGTGAAGGCACGTCATTCCTCGTTTGTTTATTTCTGCTAGTTCTGGATTCGATCTGTTCGTGAAGGCATACAATTCACACGTCCCTTGTTTGCATATACCGAAGGTCAGTCTAATGTTTAGTTTTAGTTTAGTTTATTCTAGTAAATGAGCAACAGGCAGCAGTAACCCAATTACAGCTCAAGTCCAAAGTTTAAACACTTCAATTAAACATCACATCAATAACATACACGTAGAAACACAAACCTACAAATCACATCAAAATAAAAACTTGAGAATATACATAAAAGCACATAACACAACCCTAAAAATACACATAAAAATGTACATTGTACTCAATGTACATTGTAAATGTACATTGTATTAATGTACATTGTACTCCCTAATGTGTACTGTATTAATGTACATTGTACTCCCTAATGTACGGGAGTCTGTCTCGGTGACGCTGCGATTTACGTTGAATGTCAGACGTTCTCTCATAAAGTTCTCTGGCGATCGCCTACAGGGATTGCTATTTAAATACGCGTTAAAGGGAAATAATGACCTTTTGATTTATTTATCTGCATTATTGTATTACACATGGATGGTATCAAGTTGATCGCATCACAATTTAAAAGTGATTTTGTTTTTATATTTCGAAAATTACATCTTGCGAAATTAAAAATATGTACTTATATATGGTGACGAACAGTATGATCCATCACTATTTATGGTTTGAATGTTGATTTGTAAACAGGTCATAGGGCCAGAAATGAAGTAAGTGCGCCAAGAAGCGTGACAACGTCCCTGATTGATCAATGAAACAAATCGCCGACACTAAATAGGTCGCCGTTGGGTGCATAAGTGAACTTCCGATTTCATTGCCAATTTGTCATTGTTTCATTATTATTTTTATATATTTTTAATTATAAGCTTAAGCCTAGTGTTATATACGGCCAGAGACGAAACAAAACAAAACTCCTAGCGTTGAAAATACATTAACCCATTTTCAAAAATTGAAGGTCGCAACCACTAACTAGGCCGTCGTTGGTTGCATAAGTTAACTAAATGGTCTCGTCTGTCGATTTCAAGTGATAACTTCATTTTTTGTCGTAGGAAAAGGTCCCGATTTCCCTTTAAACGTGTGTGACTCGCGTAGTACAATTGTAGAGTACATACGTTGCCATGCCATTACACCAATGCATGTTATTTGGGTATAGTTGTCCGACAACTATGAGAATCAAGCAAAAATGTGCATCATCAAGGGACATCTTAGTGCATACCGTCATAAAAGTCTCTCCGACCACCTGCCATAGTGTTGCTGTGACGTGAAATGACGTGGTCAAGTTCGGTCTGGTGACGCGACGTGGCGTGGCGGGGGGGGGGGGATTAGTGACTCCTTGCCCCTGTCCTGGGTGGACTGTCCCAGGTAGACGTGGTCGAGTTCGGTGTGGTGACGTGGCGTGGGGGGGGGGGGATTGGTGACTCCTTGCCCCTGTCCTGGGTGGACTGTCCCAGGTAGACGCGTGGGGGGGGATTAGTGACTCCTTGCCCCTGTCCTGGGTGGACTGTCCCAGGTAGACGTGGTCGAGTTCGGTGTGGTGACGTGGCGTGGGGGGGGGGGGAGATTAGTGACTCCTTGCCCCTGTCCTGGGTGGACTGTCCCAGGTAGACGCGTGGGGGGGGGGGGGGGGGGGGGATTAGTGACTCCTTGCCCCTGTCCTGGGTGGACTGTCCCAGATAGACGTGGTCGAGTTCGGATTGGTGACGCGGCGTGGGGGGGGATTAGTGACTCCTTGTCCCTGTCCTGGGTGGACTGTCCCATATAGACCCGACGAAGGAACGCAAAAGAACGAGCCTTGCTGATATAATGATGCAGTTGTTCGTACTGACACGGGCATTGTTGAGGAATGCGGTTGCTTCTGGCGGGAAAATCTCTAACAATACATCACAGCACATTCCTTAGACAAGACATGCAACAGCCGTCAGCCCATATCTGTATATATATTGTATGGCTGTAGAATGGACTCGACAGGAAGCTGGTGTTGATAGTTCTCCGTACATCTGGTCTCTGTTCCCGCAATGCGGGTATTTATGACCTCGAAATTACTGGGTCTTAAACGCAAACTGTGTAATATTATAGCATCCTGAACAAAGAAACTTTTGAAAATATAATTAGGAGTTAATTGGATTTTACGCACTCTTACATTTAAATTTGTAAGTCCGACGTCCAAATAAAAGTGTTGATAATTGACGTTCAAATATCAATTAAAAATACAGCATCTAACGATAATATGTGGTATATATGTATACCACACCTCTGGCAAACCAATTGCATGCATCTGCAACGACAAATCTAGCCGTTGTCTTTCTACCTGACGTTCGGAGCGTACATGCTGAATGATTCGGTGGGGAGAGGTAGATTTCATGTCAAACCGGTCTGATCAGGGGAGGAGAGGCAGGCTGCGCCTTGTTCGCAACCGGTTATTCCTGGATTGCTCTCCACCCAGCCAATCCTAAACAAAAGCGTCTTGATTGAACCGGGAGTCATATGCTGAGTCTGTGAGCTGTCTGCCCGTCTGGCATTTCCCAAAAAGGCTCGAGTGTTGGGTGGACTTCATCGGGAAGTACATATTCCGGCATTCCTGGCGGTAGAACATCCTGCAATAATTATTTTCTTGGTACATATTTATTTTGACACGAACTGTTAAACGGACAATGAGCGGTGGTCAGGCACCCCGTCATAGTGTCAAGTGAGAGGCCACGGGAAGGGGTCAATTTAATTGCAATACATTACGAGCATAGGAGATTGATCCGATCATCCAGTCACCGATTCCCGGACTGGGGCCAGCCTGGGGTCATGCTGGGGTCATGCTGGGGTCATGCTGGGGTCATGCTGGGGCAGGACTGACGCGGCACAGTGTCCTGAAGCGGCACTGAGCTGGGCAGCGGTAGAACAAGGGGCTGACTTTAGGGTCATGGTGCCTGCTGTGTCGTGCTCAGGGTCGGCAGGATCAGACTAACTCATCAGTGTCCCTGCATCGAGACATCCGCCCCTTTCGGGTCACCTCGCACTGGACCAAACGTGGGGTGGGGAGGGGAGGGGAGGGGCGGTGTGACGGTTGCGAGGCAGCTGACTGGTCACATTCCGCTGACTGCGCGTGACAGTTGCCAGTTGAAATGGGCCGCGTAACTCCGACGAGAAACTCCGCGAGACTGCGCAGTGTCTCGCGAGAGTGTCCGCCAGACTCAACAACAAACAACAGCCTGTGGTGTCTGTACAGAGGCGGCTTGGAAGATGTTTCTGGGTCTTCTTTCGAAGCTGCTGCTAATCTGATAAACCATTGTTTTCTATCAGAGGGTTTGACAGCAATCCTGCGTCACTCCTGTTAATGGATTCTCTCCGCTGTTCGCAACTGGTACGCTTCTGTTCGGTGTGCATCACCAACAGCCTGCTCCCTGTTAATCTTCTCGTTACTCGATCATTCGCGGACGTCCCGGAGAGAGAATTGGTCATTGGAGCCAATGTAAACTGTACACTCTCATGTAATTGACCTGTCCCTGGGGATATTGACAGCTAAGTAAGGTCACATCACTCTAGCTTCACAGTTGTTATCAGGGGCGGATCCAGAAAATCTTTAAAGGGGGGGGGGGTCATCAATTGTAGTGGTGCCCCTACCTATACCCAAATATGAAAACTCAACGGATTTGGTCCACTATATTTTGAGGGTGCCCCTATTTCAGCTTTGTTTTATTGATAATGTTGGCTATAGGTATTTGCAATATCAGTCGTACCCTTTCTATCATTTAAAGTGCCGCGGATGGTGTTAAAATATATTATTTGTACATTCAAGGGCGGCCCCAGGCGGCTGACGAAGAATTGACCAAGAAGGAAGTCGAGTTTCCGGGGGGGGGGGGGGGGATGGAAGACGTTTTTTTACGAGCAGTAAATCTTATGGATGCGATAAACAATTAGTGCGCCGCGAACCGGCGCTAAAATTTGAGTCTTTGAGCGGGTTGGATAGTAATTTTTGCTATTGGAACCAGCATGCAGGTTCAAAACGAGGAAATATGTCTGGAGCAAAAGGTGGTGTCAAAAGACATGTTGCCCCCCCCCCCCCATTTAAGGACAAAGGTGGGGTCATGGCCCCATATCCCCCCCCCCCTGCGGCCGCCAGTGTGTACAGTCTATATTCAGTGTGTACAGTCTATATTAACCCTTTTGTACTGGAAAAGAACACCGATTGATTTGCGCCGCGTAGCGGTGCGGATTTTTTGGCTTTATTTTTGTGGTGCCCCTGGTGCCCCGGCGCGGTGGCACCCTCACATTGGTGGTGTCCCCATGGCCCAAGGGGGGGAGGGGGTCATGACCCCCGTGACCCCCCCCCCCCCCCCTGGATCCGCCACTGGTTGTTATCATCCTGTTAATCTGATCCTGACACACCGAGACAGTTATCTGAAGAAAACGTATTTAGACGGAGAAACATCGTTATCCAACATGTTCAGTGAAGTTCTGGGAAGTGTGAAAGAGTGGTTAATTTGATAAGTCGGTTGAATAGTTTACTTTCTATAATAATCATAACCGCGTACGTATTGGTTATATTTTTGGCTTAAAGGGAATGTGCCTACTGTTTTGGAATGTCAAAAATATTTTCATACGGGAAGTAGCTACTGGTTTGATTGTTGTATATGATGAAATTCACATCTGGAGCCCCTTTAGTTGAATTTTCACTTATATTGTTTTTTCTTTCTTTTTTCGATATCTATAAAACGATCGCCACTATGGTGATGTTATGTAAAACGGCGCACATAAGACAATACAATTACGGTCACATCATGCAAGATAGAAAGACAAGTTTTGCACAGCACGTTCTTGCCACTGTGAACTTTATTATGTGCAAGTTTCGTAGCTCTAAATTTATATCTTCAAAAAAAATGGCCATCGGCCATCATCGAAACGGCCATCATCGAAAAACATGATGGCCGTCCAGTTTCTGTTCGGCTGCTGCTATCAGCGTGCACGTGCTGTTTTGTTGAATTGCTATTGGCCGGCGCTAACAATATGCTAGCAGTTGAATCGATAGTTGCAGTGCTTCTAGTAGCGGAAGCACTCTGGAGTCTACCCGATAACTTTTTGCTCCCAGCAAGTTCCTAGAGTCTTTGGAATATCTCGGCAACTAGGGCGAATCTGGAGAAACGAAGTCATGGGTCAATTCAGAAAATTATGTTCTATAGACCAGTGTCAATAACCCCAAATAAGCGATGTGAGTAGGCACACTCCCTTTAAGTCATTGGCATCTATTAAAACGAGTAACGTGGTACAATGACAATGACTGGCATTACTGACATGCCACTATTTCACGGTCACCAAGTCTGATGAAATATCGTGCGTTTGTGGAACCGTCTTCAGCTGCCGCTTCTTCACCAGCACTTCAGCGCTCTCGGCACGAACGCACCTGTGTGTGTGTGTGTGTGTCGTGAGCGCGTGCGCGCGCGGCCGTCGAGTGCCGTGTGCGGCGTGCGTGACGCGAGGGCGTTCAGGCCGTCTCGTGACCGGTGTAAGTTGTAGCCGACCTCAGTGGCTGGCTGACGAATCTCTCAGCTCCAGCTAATGACGCGTTACATTGCGAAACTGTCCGCCCGTTACAATCTCCATTACCATCTCCATTACGGCCAGAGCAGGGCCGAGAGCGGCCGAGCGGCAGAGCGGCTGCGCGGTGACCTGCCCAAGGTCAGCCGCGGATCAGTTCCGTGTCACGCGCACAGACAGACAGACAGACAGACAGATGGGGAGAGCAATGGATGGATGGAGAGATGGATGGATGGAGATAGAGAGAGGGAGGGAGGGATGGAGGGAGAGAGGGAGGGAGGGAGGGAGGGAGGGAGGGAGGGAGGGAGGGAGGGAGGGAGGGAGGGATAGACGTGTCGTTGCAGCGCCGCGGAGGACGCCGCCGGCTTGGGACGGACTTGTGCTGGTTTCATGATGGGATATTGCGGACTAATGAAGGTGGCAAGACAGATGAGCTGATGAAGATATTATCGCAGTTCGGTGCTTTCGATGCTACCCAACGTTTCGTTAGCAAAATTTGCACATTTATTTAAATTGCATGCAACTCCTATTCGCTGGCTTAAAGGGACACCTCCACCTTCCCAAAAGTTGTCAAATGTACGCCGCTTGTGGTGCAAAATATGAAGTGATTGCTGCCGAACACGATTATGACATTTTTTATCGCAAACAGTGCTCAATTTCATAAACAGTTAAGGTTTAATATTTGGGTTGATGACGTCATATTGAGCTCTAGAGAGCTAGCTATACATAAATCCTTTACGCTGCCAATGTATGACACAATTATTTCGAGAAAATTATGGCGCTTTGAATACAAAGCAAACCAATTACCAAACCATTTGAAACACGCAAATATCTCCAAGTCTAACCTTAAAACAAGTCTACTATCATCACCATTTGGTAAAGAGTGGTGACGTCATCGGCTTTAGACCCTATTCAAATACACGTGGGGTTTATTCGTTACAATTGTCAAGACCAAGCTCGAATTTCTTTTTGATACGACCTATGTGATTGTTTTAACTGCTACCCTACTTAATTTCAATGCAAATCCAACAACATGGCTATCTCAACTCAAAACTAATGTTAAGGTGGGAGTGTCTCTTTAAGAATAAGCCTTGCTATTCGCAAATTCATGTTTATGCGTCATGAAATTAGCCCCTGTCAGGTTGGCCGACTGTAGGTGTGCGACTTAAGGGGAGATAATCACATTTTTTTCACAAAAATGGAGTTAGCACCTGAAATCGATAGACGAGGCCAAAATATGAAGTAAATTCATCACATTTTGCATATAAACATTCCTACCGAAAGATATTGGCAGTTTCCTACCGATAAGCGATCCAAGCTTATATTGGTCGGTACTTAGCAAGTACTCGGTAACGAATTCAGTAAATTAGCCTCCCTACGCATTGCTATTTATCATGAAGGTATGCAATGTATTTCCTGCACGCTATCTTTTGCGAATATGTGCCAATAAATCTGAGCAATCAACAATCATTTGAAAAAAGTGCATTGACATCGGCAGTTTAGCTTGGCACCGGCCGGCCGGTGCCAAGCTAAACTACGGCGACCTATTTAGTGTCGGCGATTTGCCCATTCAACAACGTTGAACAGATTCATGCGAAAGCGCCAGATGTTGCGCTTGCCAATAGTGGAGGAAAAATACCGATCATTAATTTTCCCAAACTTCCAACTTTGAATTAGGGAATCATTTTATTTCATTATTAAATTTAGATAACAACATTTTAATACCATAACGGTAGCCCAAGAAATTGTTACTAACAAAATCAAAAGGTGATTATCTCCCTTTAAAGTATCGGTAGGTATACGCGTCCGCGACCGCGTCGCGACGCGATCCAAGACGTAACACGGAATGACGGACTGTGTCATGGTGTACGAAGGTATGCCGCACTGCACTGATAACCCACTGCAGTTCATGATCAGTACGACGCACATACCGATGACGCACTGCAGTTTATGATCAGTACGACGCACAGACTGATCACCCACTGCAGTTCATGATCAGTACGACGCACATACCGATAACGCACTGCAGTTTATGATCAGTACGACGCACAGACTGATCACCCACTGCAGTTCATGATCAGTACGACGCACAGACTGATAACGCACTGCAGTTTATGATCAGTACGACGCACAGACTGATAACGCACTGCAGTTCATGATCAGTACGACGCACAGACTGATCACCCACTGCAGTTCATGATCAGTACGACGCACAGACTGATAACGCACTGCAGTTCATGATCAGTACGACGCACAGACTGATAACGCACTGCAGTTTATGATCAGTACGACGCACAGACATTCGCCAGGCGATCCCGCTGTGCACCTGTAACCGTCTCGTTACCTCTCATCACCCGGATGTGTCATGCAAATGGCAAGACGGCCTAAGCCAAGTCAAGTCAGATTTATGTCAAGAAAGGCGATTCACTCTTTCCCAGATCGGCTGTGAGTTATCATTGCCGGTATCGTATCTGAGTTTCACAAAAGCATTCGACATCGATGGAGATTTCCGTTTTTTCTTCTCAAGAACCCGTGAGGTGGCCCAAAATATGCGAACTATGCCGATCCAGAACTCATATGGACTCATCCTGACAGCTCCATGGGTTTGATGTGAAATACAGCGATGACGTAGACTTCAACGAATCGATCGTATGGGGACCATGGCTGTAAACTGTGTATATCCGATACAGATTTGCGTTGATTTACATCAAACTAGAAATCAAAACTGGTATCGATGTTCCGCCGCCAGGACAGAAGTAAGAAACTTCTAAAGGCGGCCGCACACAGCACATTCACTGCTAAAGGCGGCCGCACACAGCACATTCGGCGGCCGATATCACTGCGAAATTCCGGCTGGGTAAATCGCGTCGATTTCGCGGAATATCGTCCTTGTTCCGGCGGATTCGGCGCTGTCTGCTCGCGAGATTGCGCTTCGCTGCCCCAGCCTGTCTCCCTACTCACAACGCTTGATGGTCATTTGTCGACGAAGATATACGGTTAGAACCACGAAACTTATACATAATAAATTTCCCAGCGGCAAGAACATGCTGTGCAAAATTTGTACTTCTATGATGCATACCTTTGTTACCAAAATGTGTACCTCTATCTTGTCACTGTTAACCTGATAATTTGTTCTTGTCCGCGGTTCCGCGGCGTTCAGCCGCGGAAAAAGCTCGTCCGGCCCAGCCTTTTCCCGCCATTTCGTCAGCGGACACTCGGCGCGTTTGACTTACGTTTTTCATCGTTTCGGCTGCCGCGGACGCGGAAAATCACTGAAAATGAGCGGAAAATCACTGAAAATGAGCGGAAAAGCGTAGCGTTATCGTGAGGTCCGCGCGCCGAATGGTTTAGTGTGCGGCCGCCTTAAGCTTTCCATTCCCTGCGGTTGTATTTCAGCTCATGACGTGATGCAGTAGGAGCATGTCGTGATGCAGTAGGAACATGTCGTGATGCAGTAGGAACATGTCGTGATGCAGTAGGAACATGTCGTGATGCAGTAGGAACATGTCGTGATGCAGTAGGAACATGTCGTGATGCAGTAGGAATCAGTGCGCCGTATGTTAGCTACCTCTGAGCCGCCAGACCTTGCTGCTAGTTTGACCATCAGGTGGAGTGTACACGGGAGAGACACCCGAAACAGTGATATGCTGGTGACCCCGACCATCAGGTCAGAGTCTGGGAGGCGCCGCTTTTTGTACTCTGCGGTATCTGACTATAATGAGTTGCCACCAGCACTGCGTGGTCTGAGTCACGCCGGTTTCAAACCCGCCCTCAGAAGCTATCTCCTGGAGCGACAACGTGAGCCCTAGCAGGCACTTCAGTGCAAAGTTTCCACTGTGATGCAGTGTGTGTGTGTGTGTGTGTGTGTGTTCTGTATCATGTATGGCATGTATGTGTGTTGTCCCACTACCCAAGTCCAGCAAATGTTTGACTCGAGCATGTAATAGCCGTATGTTTAACGGATATGCCTCACGACGTGAAATAAATAAATAAATAAATAAATAAATAAATCGTTTTGCCAGTGCTCCAGATCACACAGACCACGTGCTTCCGTCCGCAGTTATGTCATGTCTTGTGATAACAAGGCAGTTTGCACTGGATCAGACGTGTCTCGTCTCGTCTCTCATCTCGTCTGGCAGAGCACCCCGCGTCTAACCATCATTCTAGTCATTTTCACGAAGAATTATTGCGCTGAAAACATTCTGAGAAGATTCTGAAAAGTTTCTGAAAAGTTTTTAAAAGTTTGGGTATAAAAGTCTTAGTATAAAAGTCTTAAGTATAAAAGTATTAAGTATAAAAGTCTTAAGTATAAAAGTCTTAAGTATAGAAGTATTAAGTATAAAAGTCTTAAGTATAAAAATCTTAAGAATAAAAGTCTTAAGTATAAAAGTCTTCAAGTCTTTAAACGAGCCGTTTTAAGACTTTTGTAAGACTTTTATACCAAAACTTTTAAAACTTTTCAGAAACTTTTCGGAATCTTTTCAGCGCAATAATTCTTCGTGAAAACGGCTTCTGTCTCATTTATGTCTCTGCCCTGTCTCTGCTCCGCCTCTGACGGTCCTGTGCTGCACTGCAGGCACGATTTCATGACATCATCGACTCTCGATTGTGCTCATCTCTGACGTCATGTTTCTATATTCTGCCGACAGCCGTACAGTCGGTATGCCGCCGCCAACGATGCCATGGAAGAGATGGACAAGGTCTTTGGGGACAACGAACGCGAGGCTTTCAAAACTCTGGTCAAGGCCGATGAACCCGAACCGAAGCTGCCCAAACGCTATTCCGAGAATGACTTCCAAGGTGAGTAGAACATTTGGCGTTTGTTTTGTTTGAGTGATGTCGCTCAAACATCGTCGGATGTCCACCAAAAGATGTTCATGAAATTGTTCTCATTTTCATCAAATGCAGCCTCTCCAAATAATGAAAACAAGTCATTTTTAAGTCTATATCTTTTAAAAAGAATCCGTTTTGTATATATGTGAGATGGTTATGTTTGCCATAATGATGAAGTGAATATAGACTGGGATGATCAATAACATGGCAATATGTATTTTTTATGTAAACAATGGCCGAGAATAAAGAATCGAGCTTTCGTTATTACAACATCTTCAAGATTCAAGAATCTTGAAGATCGGTTGTAATAACGAAAGCTCGATTCTTTAATCTCGGCCATTGTTTACATACAAAATACATATTGCCATGTTATTGATCATTCCAGTCTATATTCACTACTATAACGTTACACATTACGAATCAATGATGCAATGCAGTGCACATTATTTGCGAGACATTGCTTGCTTTACGTAGTATCGGAATACTACCGGTTCATCATATGCCGCCGTCTACCTTAATGTTCAGTCAGCAGGAAGCGGCACTAAATTAGGGGGAATTTACGTGTCAAGCTCGGTACCAGGCTCAGCCTCAAAGTTCACCCGAGTTCAGTTTAACTTTCCTGTAAACCATAGTTACTACCCTCATCGTTCAAATTACCTATGCTTTGATAATGCTCGATCGCGGTGCAATCAGAAATTGACAGCCCCGTCTCGGCGGAGAAGTGTTGAAGACCTCGCGTGCGTGCGTCATATCTGATCTGTTTTGCAACGTTCCCGACTGGTGTTTTACGTGAGTTCGTTTCGAAATCGGATATTTTTAAGATGTTTGGTGGGCTAGCAAGAAAGAGACTCATATTTTTAGAGTCGCTGATGCCCATTGGCCATCGGTGATCCTGACGGATTGCGTGTGAAAAGCTACACACCTACTTTGATTCATTTACAATGCCGCTTGTATTTTAAAAAGCGGCATATCCGGTAAAATATTTGACCGGAGATGATCGCTAAACACTTAAAATAAATAGACCTTCGCCGCGGCATGTATGTCTGGTATTGGGAAGACGTCTTCAAGGCGCACATTTAAGGTCCCGTATTTGTATTGGCTGTTCGATTTCTGTTTAAATCTCGCCTTGGCGTGCTCCATTGCCACATCTGATCCATGTGAACCTTGACGCCTCCTCCAACGCATGTGCGTGTGTGTGACCCATATCGAGTGGCTCATATCGAGCCCGACGGCCTGGCGGGGAGCCCTGCTTGCCCCCATTACAGCCGGGATAGATAAACTTGTAGTTAGAAATAGCTTCATAAGCGGATGTGGCCGTCCTTCGCCCAGGGTCCGTCCACTGATCTATTGTATCCAGCTAAAGTGATTGGGGTGATCCTAATGCCCATTCGGAGAGCTAAATCATAAGCTTCCGCGCTTCATCTTCTACATCTGGTGAACCGAAACTGAGTTTGCTGAGATCATGTCACGAATCGAAGGTCTCAGTAATGCTTTTAAAACACAATTGGAACAGAAATTCTTCGGTGCCGTGGAAGCAACACTTTTTGACAATTGTGATGGTACGTGTGGCGATATATGGAACGAAGCGAATCGAACTGAAAACTGGACTTCGCATCACTATTTTCTAAGACGTTCCTTCACCCCCGTATAGATCTCATCTGTCAGTCTTGATTTAAACGTTCAAGCGATACTGAATAAATTCCACGTCGGAGCAACAACTTAAGCGCAGCACGCCAGCGACCTCATGCATGCACTACAGAGTGGGACCCTTTAAAAAAAACTTTTAAATGTACACCTTCGTAGTTTATTCCTTTTTGACGAGCAACAACCGGCCCACAATTGCAGCTCACGTCAACAACTACAATTTCGTATACACTGATTGCTGGTAAACTCTACTCGCGGCAAACAACAGAGACCTAATTCGGCTTATATGGCCGCCGCTGACCACACTGGCAATTTCAATGCATCTGTCTCCATTGACGGCCGCTTCATGGGCGGTTAACAGGCGATGAAAGGCACGGCGGAAAGGCCTGTCCTCGTGACAGGATGCCGTGTGCTGTCGTCACTGAGCTTCTGCTGCCGAGATAAGGCCGGCGGGGGAGGGGGGGGGGGGGGGGGGGCGATACAGAGGGTGGAGGGGGAGGGACGCACCACCTTAGCGTGTCCACAGCAGGGTCACGAAGGTCCACAGCAGGGTCATGAAGGTCCACAGCAGGGTCATGAAGGTCCACAGCAGGGTCATGAAGGAGCGACGTCGGACGTGACAGACAGAAAAGTGACGGAACACATGACGCTGCAAAAGCTAACGCATGTTGGCGTCGTTTGAAGTAGGTAATGAAATAAATTCCATCAATCGACTTCGAATTACCATGCTCGCAGCGTTTCTGCGAATTTCTGGTATGCTGTGCTGCCTCTCGAGCGGTCAGAGTGGGCAGAGTCAGAGAGAAAGAGAGAGAGAGAGTCAGAGTCAGAGAGAGTCAGGTCAGAGTGAGCAGAGACCCTGAAAGGCAGCTGCCAAAATGATAAATATTCTCTTGTTAAATAGCCAACGACAATACCTAATTGTTGATCTGTTCCACGTTGCTTATTAATATCAACTTTGTGTGCTTCACGTTGCTTATTAATATCAACTTTGTGTGCTTCACGTTGCTTATTAATATCAACTTTGTGTGCTTCACGTTGCTTATTAATATCAACTTTGTGTGCTTCACGTCCGTTCTGAATTCATAACAATCTCACCTTTAAAACAATGTAGATCCACGACTATATTACCAAAGTTAGAATATTTCCAAATAAAGTAACTATACCATTCACTCCCCATATATCGTGAGGGATGTTCCGCAACAGACGGCTCTGCAGTACACCGCCGGTGGTAAGGTACTCGATCCTGACGTCGAGCCGGTGGTAAGTGTGTGGACAGTAGATAGCACTTTGTGGCCGTCAGCCACTGTTGGTTCAACATCGAGCAGCGACCAGTGACCAGTGACCAGTGACCAGTGACCAGTGACCACGTTACGTTACGTGGCATTGATTACCAGTGGTCAGTGGCTCTGACTAATGACCACTGACAACTTTAACTGACTACTCACCAGTGACCACTGACTACTGACTACTGACCACTGACCACTTACCACTGACCAGTAACCAGTAACTACTGGCCACTGACGAGTGACCACTGACCAGTGACCAGTGGCCGCCATGGGCAGCTGTTAGGCCAGCATTGGTACGTGACTGTCCGATTAACGAGTCAGCTGTGGCGCAGGACGTTCTCTCCATTCCCTGTGACCGCTGCTGCCGGCCGGTAGGCCAGACAGTGCCTCGGGCCATACACTGCTCGGTTCAACGCACTGATATGTTCTGAAAACACACGCTAACACCCGTATGCGCAGCCGTCCGGGCTTCTCCGAAAGTATGTGTAAAGTTACTTGTATAGCTAACGCTTCTTGTAGCAAGTGAATCAGAATGACACACTAGCCGTTTTCACGAAGGATTATTGCGCTGAAAAGTTTCTGAAAGATTCTGGAAGTTTTGAAAACTACACAACTTTTACATGCGATTTTTGGCTAGAAATGTCTCATTATTTTGTAATATGTTGGTAAGAATAAAATATGTTGACAAAATTGCCGTTTGGTGGTAATAAGCAAGATAAGTATTGATAGAATCTTCCTGAAACTTTCCGGAAGTTTCAGGAAGATTATATCAATACTTTTCTTGCTTATTGCCACCAAACCGCAGTTTTGTCAACATATTGTATTCTTACCAACATATTACAAAATTATGAGACATTTCTAGCCAAAAATCGCATGTAGAAGTTGTGTAGTTTTTAAAAACTTCCAGAATCTTTCAGAAACTTTTCAGCGCAATAATTCTTCGTGAAAACGGCTACTATTATTACACAATTTTAGCTGCAAAATAAATAAAAAATGCTCGACTTTCGGTTATTCGGTGTATTCTGTCACCGGTTTGTGAATTTGGATTTTTCGCATGCCAGCCCAACTTAAGTAACGTCTATGGGGCGATGTACTATTCAGTCATTTACATCAACAAGGAGAGCGAAACGCGTTTTATTTCATTTTAACTTTTAACGTTGTCCCCTGGGGTGACTATTGAGTTGTGTAAATGTTAAAATGAGAGTTGCTGCGGGGGCTTTCAACCTTTCTCCGCATCGCCCAGTAGCGAAACAGGTTTAACTTGCCCCCGGCTGGCATGCCGCATAACAATGTGCAGTGATGTGCGTTCAACTCGCCTGTCTGTTCGATGGTAATCAATGCAGTATTGACATGGGAAAGCAAAGCTAACGAGTGCCACCATTAAGATCCACTCCACTGCTTAGATTGCGTTTCGCGTTTATTCACCTCGGTGAAATGCACGGCATCAGAATACACGCAATAGGTGCATAGTTTCGTCAGCCGTTTAGAGACGACGTGTTACCTTAGGAATTTATCAAAGTGTCCTGGTTTCGATTCGAAAAGATAGGTAATAACCCGCGCGTTTTCAACAGGTAACGACGAGATACACATCTTTTGAAGTACGCAAGACTTTGAGAATGTTGCATTTTATTGTAACGTTCATGGTATATCTACGACTTGAGCTTATTGATATCATCGCGCATGACGAGAAAAAGACCAAGAACTTAATTGATCCCATGTCAGTAAAACTTCGTCCATGCGTCATTAATAGCATTTATATATACATATATATATATATATATATATATATATATATATATATATATATATATATATATATATATATATATATATATATATGCCTGTAACGTTATTACCGAATTTTGATCTGACAACAAACAATACCATCCCAGGTGTCGGCATCGGTAGAAATATCCTCGCCACCCGACACACTAGCTATATGCTGGCTAGTGGCTACTGAATACCAATGCTGTTGCCGGGCTGTGTCCAACCACTATTTCAGCAAGATCAAGGTCATTTGAGACACCATCGCATTAGCACATTGTTCGCCCCTGAATTTCAAGGCCATAAATGTGCAACTCATGCAGCTGTTACTAGGGCTGATTCCGTCATCAATAATATCACTGATTCCGCCTCTGCTGGGTGCCGAGTGCTGACCATTCAGCAGAAGATCAAAATATTGCAGGATATATTCACCCGTGTGGCTGTTGTATTGCCGCCGTAAC
Source organism: Chirona hameri (assembly GCA_036785665.1). NCBI lineage: Eukaryota > Metazoa > Arthropoda > Thecostraca > Balanomorpha > Balanidae > Chirona > Chirona hameri. Next base: position 46,042 of record JAXIVJ010002588.1, read on the forward strand.
AGGCTCAATCCTCCGTAGCTGACTCCGATTAGCAACTTCGGTTGCGATATTTGACGTCTCCACTTTCAGTTGCACTGCAGCAGCTACTAGTCATGGGGTGACCGAGAACTGGAAACTGGTCTAAAAAGTGTGATTTTTCTTACGTATCATTGATGCCTGTAGACTACAGCATGCTACAGCTTACAGACTACAGCTTACCGATAGTAAATGCACTTCTTCATAGTGATCGTAAATGAAGTGTCCAAGTCGCTGAATTAATTGAAAGTTAGTCGTCAGTCCCCAGTAGCATACAGTTTGTAAGGATATTGACCAGATCCGTTAAAGATCGCATTTCTCTGTCGTTGCAGGCCACTTCAAGGAGAACCAATTCGCCCGGCCACATGACATAATCAAGCACAGTAAAAAGAAGAAGAAAGGCCACGGAGGCGCCCCGGACCCGAAGGAGGTAAGTTTGGCTGGATAACTACAGAACGATGGGTATGCCGGACACTGGAGTCATGACGCTCGTAAAATTATGCCACTCGTGTGCACGGGATATCAATATTAAAGTCATAATATGAAAAGGCGGCTGGCAATGTTTGGATCCGAACCGTCGATCTCCCGCATGTGTAGCAAAACCTTCAAGCCTCCCATTTGCCGATGCTTTGATTTGTCTAGAACATGCGTTTGCGCGTGTCGCTGCAATTTGCGCCGATATCTGCGTGCGACTGAGATTTGCGTTCGTCTCGGCTGGCTGCCCACCCGCCATCGACTGTGCCACATTGCACCCCTATCGGCGGTCATCGGCCCCTGCAGGCGATCCGCAGTTGATGCGCAGGAACACCGGGTAACACGGGTAACCCGGCCTGCAAAGCAGCATGATGCGCGGCACAAATGCATAACAGAAAAGTAAATTACGTTAGTGACGCCATCTGGGTTCGAACCGAACCACCGACCTTCAGAATATTTAACGAACGATATCTCCACTTCCACATATCTCCGCCTTGCCTGGATTAACCTCACTCGATCTATCTTGACCTGACCCGACCTGACCTGACCTGGCATGACCTAATCGAATCGAATCGAATCGAATCGAATCGAATCGAATCGAATCGAATCGAATCGAATCGAATCGAATCGAATCGAATCGAATCGAATCGAATCGAATCGAATCTAATCTAATCTAATCTAATCTAATCTAATCTAATCTAATCTAATCTAATCTGACCTGACCTGACCTGACCTGACCTGACCTGACCTGACCTGACCTGACCTGACCTGACCTGACCTTGCCTCCAGCTGGGTGAGCGCGGCGCGGCGGCTCAGGAGACGGCGATCCACATGCCCGAGGAGCACGATACGGACTCTGCTGCGGACGCAGCTGCGGAGGGGGCTGAGGCTGCCACCGAACAGCCGCCGGCCACACCGTCCACAGATGATCCGAGCGCGCCGAGCACGCCCCCTGTCGGAGACGATGTGCCGTGAGTACCTATCGCACTACGCTCACGTGGGTTATTTGGTGTGTGTGGGGGAGGGGGGGGGGGGGCAGGGGCAGTAAAAGTGTTTTGAGTGGCCCCGACCAAAAGTCGCACATACAAAAATGACCTCAGCACAGCTGGGGTCATTTGTTTACTTCACATGAATATCCTAACACCTGGCTGCATGCTCACATCATCCCTATATTTTAACCAGCGCCGAGCGGGGGCGGGGAGGGATGGACACCCCTCTCAGGCTGTGCGCGGATAACGGAAAACGGCGAAGCGCAGCGCCGCCATTTTTGGCACAGCTGTTTGTGCATCAATTTTCCACATTATGTTTTAAAAAAGCATCGGGTCATCTTAGGTCAGGTCACCAGACCAGGTCACGTGAACCCACCTCCCAAACAAACTTGTGGTCGTACCACAGTCACAGTTTTGGGATGATCGGTTTTACACTTACAGGATTTCATAAGGTCACATAATTCTACAATTCATTTATCTTGTATTTTTAATCTCAGCAACTTAAGGTCGGTTTAATTTCGTGACCTCCCCATTATAAGTCTAAGGGGAAATATGAAAATGCTTCCTATTCTAAGGATAAGCAAGATAGCAGTCTAATTCCTTCTGGATCATGTTATTATGGAACATTCTTGATGACGTAGGTGCCATTTTTGTTCAGTGACCCCTACATGGTCAGCCGAGGTCATCCGAGGTCACCAACAGTTTTATGTCAATAACTCTCGACATAATGACGATAGAGAAGTGAAACCGACACCAATGTGTTTATCGCGTCGCGGCACGTCTTCCCATATGCAACATGACCTACTCGAGTCACCACGACCTGACCTTGACCTGAGGTCACATTTGTAAGTTAGCCTGACCTAGTCAACACTAATATGAGGTGAAGCGTTTTGACGAGACAAGCACGATGGCGACAAAATTATTGCCTTGTCGTTATTAGGTAAAAAGCTATTCGTGATAAACTTTTTTAAAGCCTTTTTTACATTTGATGAGCTCTGGAGCCTAAGCTTTTGCCCTGAGCTCAAATTTGATTACAATTTGGCGATTTCATTTTTCAAGAGCTTTCCATTGTTTTTTTCCGTTTGTACCTAGCTATGATAGTTCCTGTGATATCTGGGGGTTTCTGGAGCGAAGTCCTAAAACTTGAAAATCTGACCTTTGATGACCTCTGGTGACCTCAATATTGACTTGAGGGAAAAATATATAAAGTACCTTCGAATGTGCTAGTCGGGAGCTTTTTAACGCTTTTTCGCGTCTTTCTAGCTCTTTTAGTTTTTGAGTTAAAGGGGTGGGGTCCCAGGACAGTGAAATCCACTGTCTTGACCTCCATTGAAAATGCACTAGCACCCCGGCCCGCCCCCGGGGGAATCGACTGTCCGGATTTCCCGCGCCGTGCCGGGGTGGGGCGTTTAGACCCCCCACCCCCTCCCCAAGGTTTTTCGAGGATAGCAAAAACGGCTGCGTGCAGCGCCGCCGTTTTTGGCACAGCTGTTACATCAATTGCCCACATATTGTAAGATTCATGACCACGGATCATCTCAGGTCAGGTCACCAGGCCAGGTCACGTGACCCCACCTCCCAAAAAGTGTGCGGTCGTACCACAGCCACAGTGTTTGTCCGATCGATTTGGTACTTACAGGATTTCATAAGGGTAATAGTACCTACAATGCGTATATATCGGATTGTTTATATCGGTGACCTAAGGTCGGGTCAATTTCGTGACCTCCCCATTATAAGTCAATGGGGAAATATTCAAATGTTCCCTATTCTGAGGATACGCATGATATCAGCCCAATTCCTTCTGGATCATGTTATTATAGGCCATTCTTGAAGACCCAGGTGCATTTTTGGTTCAGTGACCCCACGTGTTGAATCTATCGTCCGGATTTTTCGTCGTCGGATGTTTTGTTTTAATGTAATTTATTATTATTGACAATCAAGAGCTGAAACGCAGCTGCTAATACGAAAGTAAATGTACATACATACTGACGTGATGAATATGATGATTAAGTGAATAATACATCTGAAGTGGTTTTGATGATCAGTATTTCTAAGGACATGATCGCTTAGTAAATTTTCACAGAAATGACATAGTAATGATTTTTGCTGGCATTTTGACCCCCGAGTACTTCATGAGAAGGAGAATTTTATCCCCGACCTTATACATAAGAACAGAACACTTTACCACCCCTGGGGGGAGGGGGGCTGGTTGAGAGACCACGTCACGTCACGTCCTAGTCAGCATGGCCATTACTCAGGTACTGGTCTCCAAACATTAACGGCTTTAATTTGCGTTTTTTTAAACTTGTTTCGACGATGGTAAATAGTTTACTTTATGTGAATTTAAGTATTGTTTGAAGCTTGATCGTGTCCCGAATAAACTTCAAAATAATTTAAGCTGCGTCTGTTTACGAAACACATACAGCATTTCCCAACGTTTTTTTTTTTGTTTGGACTCATAATGACCTTTGTAGCCCTGTGGTGACCTGTGTCGCTCTGTGTGACCTGTGTCGCCCTGTGTCGCTCTGTGTGACCTGTGTCGCCCTGTGTCGCTCTGTGTGATCTGTGTCGCCCTGTGTGACCTGTGTCGCCCTGTGTGACCTGTGTAGCCCTGTGTCGCTCTGTGTGATCTGTGTCGCCCTGTGTGATCTGTGTCGCCCTGTGTCGCCCTGTGTCGCCCTGTGTGACCTGTGTCGCCCTGTGTGACCTGTGTCGCCCTGTGTCGCTCTGTGTGACCTGTGTCGCCCTGTGTCGCTCTGTGTGATCTGTGTCGCCCTGTGTGATCTGTGTCGCCCTGTGTGATCTGTGTCGCCCTGTGTGACTTGTGTCGCCCTGTGTGACCTGTGTCGCCCTGTGTCGCTCTGTGTGATCTGTGTCGCCCTGTGTGATCTGTGTCGCCCTGTGTGATCTGTGTGACCTGTATGACCTGTATGACCTGTGTGACCTGTGTGACCTGTGTGACCTGTGTGACCTGTGTGACCTGTGTGACCTGTGGTGACCTGTGGTGACCTGTGTCGCCCTGTAGTGACTTGTGTCGCCCTGTGTGACCTGTGTCGCTCTGTGTGACCTGTGTCGCTCTGTGTGACCTGTGGTGGCCTGTGTCGCTCTGTGTGACCTGTGTCGCTCTGTGTGACCTGTGTCGCTCTGAGGTAGCCTATGTCGCTCTGTGTGACTTGTGTGACCTGTGTTGACCTGTGTCGCTCTGTGTGACCTGTGTCGCTCTGTGTGACCTGTGTCGCTCTGAGGTAGCCTATGTCGCTCTGTGTGACCTATGTGACCTGTGTTGACCTGTGTCGCTCTGTGTGACCTGTGTCGCTCTGTGTAACCTGTGTGACCTGTGTTGACCTGTGTCGCTCTGTGTGACCTGTGTCGTTATGTGTGACTTGTGTCGTTATGTGTGACCTGTGTGACCTGTGTGACCTGTGTGACCTGTGTTGACCTGTGTTGACCTGTGTTGCCCTCCCGTTGCCAGGTCAGCGGAGCCGGTCCCGGCGTCTGGAAGGTTCTCGGAGACTCCGGTGCTGGACCGGCGTGCCGCCCACGTACCGGATGCCGACGAGGGGGATGCTGCCAACAGGGTCAAGTTCGAAGTCGGTGAGTCCCGCTCATTCAGAGGGACGAATGTTGAGCAGTTCACGCTATCTTGTACACAATGCATAATGTATGTGCAAATCATGCATGCCATGCTTTCACGACCCAGCGGCAACTCCGAGAACCTTAGTGTTTGAAACCGAAGCCATTAATTCAAGAAACACAAACATGAACGCGTAGCCTTGTAATATGTGACCGTGGCGCCATCTGTGGCAGGCCCGGACGAGGACGCAGAGGAGGACTCTCGGCCGAGCTCGGCTCAAGGTTTCCGCGGCTCCGAGAGCCAGCGTCACCGGCGCCACCATAACCACCACCATCACCACCGGCCGCGCACCGACGAACACTCGACTGGCTCCGGCGCCAGCAACGAGGCCGGCAACGGACAGCTGCGCATGGCCGATACCATCAACAGTAAGGGCCGAACGGGTCAACAGTAAGGGCCGAACGGGTCAACAGTAAGGGCCGAACGGGTCAACAGTAAGGGCTGAACGGGTCAACAGTAAGGGCCGAACGGGTCAACAGTAAGGGCCGAACGGGTCAGCAGTAAGGGCCGAACGGGCAACAGTAAGGGCCGAACGGGTCAACAGTAAGGGCCGAACGGGTGAACAGTAAGGGTCAAACAGGTCAACAGTAAGGGCCGAACGGGCAACAGTAAGGGCCGAACGGGTCAACAGTAAGGGCCGAACGGGTCAACAGTAAGGGTCAAACGGTTTAACAGTAAGGGCCGAACGGGCAACAGTAAGGGCCGAACGGGTCAACAGTAATGGTGGAACGGGTCAACAGTAAGGGCCGAACGGGTCAACAGTAAGGGCCGAACGGGTCAACAGTAAGGGCCGAACGGGTCAACTGTAAGGGCCGAACTGGTCAGCAGTAAGGGCCGATACTGTCAACAGTAAGGGCCGAACGGGTCAGCAGTAAGGGCCGAACGGGTCAACAGTAAGGGTCAAACGGGTCAACAGTAAGGGCCGAACTGGCAACAGTAAGGGCCGAACGGGTCAACAGTAAGGGCCGAACGGGAATCAACGGATCTCCGGGATATTGAAAACCTCTGGAGGATGGAGAGCTTGTCTTATTTATGGTCGCCTCCGAATGGGCTCTAGTGTCAGACTAGTTCTAATCCCTCGAGGTGGAAGTATGTTAAATGTTTTGTTATAGATTACATAGTTTCGAAGTTGGTTTAAGCCCGTCGAGAAAGGTGAATGCCAGATGTTTTGTAATAGCTTGAGTAGTCTCAGTTTTGATTTGAGCACTTCAGAATGGAAGTGTACCGGATGCTTTGCTCTAGCTGAAGTCGGAACTTGATGTTGATTTCGCTGACATTTTTTCGCTAACCGCAGACCACCGATACGAGAGCAATGGAGGCCACAGACGGCACAAGGTGACGAGGAAGAAAGACGACAAGACCATCTCGAACGTGGTCCACCTCGGTGACGTCAACACGGGACAGACGATGCTGCTCGGGAAGAAGACCTTCGATCACACCCCGCACGACGTGAGTTGTCCGCGATAGCCTGCCAGTCTCAGTCCCCGCAACGGTATCTGTTTCATTGTGATCAATGTTGGGTGGTTTTCGACAGCTGTGTCGACCTCTCCGCAATTCCAGCCGAAGTATACCAATGGGTGCGTCTCCACTACTTCTTGGTCACCTTTCTGCACGCCCCCAGCTGCAGTGGCCATCCCTCACCTCGTAGTGTCAGCAGTAGGACCAGGTGCTGTTGTAGCCCCACCTGTCCCCACCGCCCCCTGTCGGCCGAGATTAGACACCTTTAACCATGACTTCGAGCCTGGTGAGTTCTCACCGCTGACAGCTCCAAACCTCGTGTGACCCCACTGCGGCCCGTTGCTGACCGCGCCACCTGTGCTGCCCTCTATCGGCAGATGTTCGTGGAGATGGACGAGCTGATAGTCACGGATAAGGACCTGGAGTGGCAGGAGACGGCTCGCTGGATCAAATTTGAGGAGGATGTGGAGCAGTGCGGCAACCGCTGGGGCCGGCCCCACCTGGCCGCTCTCTCCTTCCTCAGTCTGATGAACCTCAGACGCTGCCTGGAGCGAGGTAAGGCGCCCACATGGTGCATAGTTAGTGGGAGGAGAACACGCTCAAATATGCATATATTCAGAGACAACTGAATTATAATATTCGAAGGATGAGTTTGAACGCTAAGTTGTCTTATTTATGATGTTGCATGTCCAACCCATGAATTGTTTGCAGAGCACTTCCTTGAGCATTGGGGCTTAACTACGCTTACCTATAGCATGCGATCGTCTCCATGTGACCTCAACCTGCCCTCCCTGCCCCACCAGATGTGGAGGGCCCGGTGTGACCCTCCCTTCCCCTCCCCCGTATATGTCAGATGTGCTGCTGCTGAATGTGGAGGGCCCGGTGTGACCCTCCCTTCCCCTCCCCCGTATATGCCAGATGTGCTGCTGCTGAATGTGGAGGGCCCGGTGTGACCCTCCCTTCCCCTCCCCCGTATATGTCAGATGTGCTGCTGCTGAATGTGGAGGGCCCGGTGTGACCCTCCCTTCCCCTCCCCCGTATATGCCAGATGTGCTGCTGCTGAATGTGGAGGGCCCGGTGTGACCCTCCCTTCCCCTCCCCCGTATATGCCAGATGTGCTGCTGCTGAATGTGGAGGGCCCGGTGTGACCCTCCCTTCCCCTCCCCCGTATATGCCAGATGTGCTGCTGCTGAATGTGGAGGGCCCGGTGTGACCCTCCCTTCCCCTCCCCCGTATATGCCAGATGTGCTGCTGCTGAATGTGGAGGGCCCGGTGTGACCCTCCCTTCCCCTCCCCCGTATATGCCAGATGTGCTGCTGCTGAATGTGGAGGGCCCGGTGTGACCCTCCCTTCCCCTCCCCCGTATATGCCAGATGTGCTGCTGCTGAATGTGGATGGCCCGGCGTGACCCTCTCCTTCCCTCGCTGCCCATCAGGTGTGCTGCTGCTGGATCTGGACGAGCACGACTCGGTTGCCATCAGTCACCGGATTGCGACCCAGCTGGTGACCGAGGACCATATTCAGCAGCAGGACTTTGGCGCCGTGATGCGCACTCTGCTGCTCCGGAGGCAGCATGTCAGCGACCACCACGGCGCGAAGGGACTCCGCAACCACTTCCACACCCGCAACCTCTCTAAGCTCACCATGCAGGTACGTGTAATGTGCACGTAACAATGCGATCAAAACATATGTCGATTTAGGCATATGTGTTGGCACTTGCTTAAGTATTTTCGTCTACCATAATGCAATCTTAGATTCTTTTTAGCAGCAAAGCTATAAAATACCCTTTGCATTCCATTGGCGTTTGTCATGGAAATTTCGCACTAAGTACGTTTGAAGTGTGGAATGAGCGAGCCGTGAGTGCTCCGCCAGGTAGTCAACTTCTCACGTCAGGTGTGCCCCTGGCGCGAGAAGTACGTGACTTTCTGCTGGTTCAGCTCGGCTGAGAAGTTCGTGGAATCTATCACAGGCCTGGGCGTCATTGTGGGCTTCACTGTCCACAGAGCCTGGCGGACATGCGCAACAGCTCGCACCGCTCGCTGTCCGATATGGAGAAGAAGGAGTCGAGTCAGCCGACCATGGCCGGTATGGGTGAAAACCTGTCCCGGCAGAACTCGGTTAGTGCGTCACTCTTCACATCGACACGTCTCTTGGTTCCGTTTGCATGCTTCAAAGTGACTGAAAACTGCAATGCAATGCTATTTAATATGTAAAATGACGCCAGTAGTATAAGCGGCATTGCCGTGAAGCTGAAGTTCCCATTCCGTCCGCCAGATTGGCGGTGAGAGCATGACGGCCGAACACGAGCTGCACCGGTTCCTGGCTCACCAGTCGATCCTCCGCCGCATGGCGCCCGGCACAGAGGCGTTCAGCGTCAACGTAGGACGGGTGGATTGGGCCACGAAGCCGATTTGCGCCTTCGTCCGGCTGGCAGAGGGAACGTTCCTGCCGGGCATCACAGAGGTGAGAGCTGGGTCAGGTCAGATCAGGTCAGGTCAGGTGTCCGGCTGACAGAGGGAACGTTCCTGCCGGGCATCACAGAGGTGAGGGCTGAGTCAGGTCAGGTCAGGTCAGGTCAGGTCAGGTCAGGTCAGGTCAGATCAGGTCAGGTCTGGGTGTCAGCTGGATCAACGGGGCAGGTTAGATCCTCTCTGGTTAGAAAGTTAGTATAATATCGTACTTTAGTGAAGTTTTGATCAGAGGTAATTTCCGGGTAATATATAGATTCAATATTTTCTTATTGGTGACGTGCTTCATCACAATTTAATTTAATCAGTTTCCTCGAAGACAATATTGGGTATGTCATGATACCAAAGCTATTTTACGAATGCTGCAAAGATCCGATCTGATTGCTTATGACGCTGTTTTCGTTTGCATTCAGACAATGCTTTCCAGTTTCCGACAGTTCATTTTTCTGTACGCATGCGCCACGTACGGACGCCACCACACTCCTCACTGCCGGCGCTGCCACTTAGTTTGCCGTTTGTCCGCCAGATGCCGCTGCCTGTGCGCTTCATCTTCTTCCTGGTGGGACCGAACGACTCTGAGGAGGACTTCCACGAGACAGGCCGCGCCTTCGCCACGCTCATGTCGAGCCCGGTAAGAACCCGGACGGCTGGGGCGCTCCGGACCCGGACCCGGACCCGCCGGATGACGCGCTGGGTCCGGGCCCACACGGATTCGAAACGTCGCCGGTCCACCGTGCTGTGCTGAATGGCTGGATGGCTGGATCGTGCTGAACGAGGTGTCTGGGTATGGGAACGAATAGTGCATTCCTGGTGCACTAGCACGAGGGATCACAGATGTATGAGAGAGGGCGAATACAACTATTTGCTATGAAGTATGCCTGTTGCGCGTTCTGGACATTGTTCCGCCACAAACGATAACATATTGTTTATCGATGTTTGTGCTATGCTCGAAGTTGTTCGACTACCCCGGCTGAGCGTGCGACTCGTCCATCTCCACAGTCCTTCCACGACGCTGCCTACAAGGCCGAAAGCCGCAACGACCTGATGTGGGCGTTCAAGGAGTTCCTGGACGATACGCTGGTGCTGCCCCCGATCGACTGGACGGCGAACCCGGACTTGCTGGACGTGCGGGAGCTGCAGCAGCGCTCCCGCGACATACAGGACAAGAAGCGCGCCAAGCTCGACCTGGAAGAGCGCATGTCTGATGTGCCCGGCTCGGCACCGGGGGTGATGTCGCGCCGCCCCAGCGCCAACATGCAGAACATGGACCAACCGGACCTGATGCTGCCCCCGGACGATCCGCTCATGAGACATGGCCGACCCTTCGCCGGCTTCATCCGCGACGTGAAGCGCAGGTCAGTGTCAAACGAAAGTAACAAGTGCCGCCGCTGGAGAGCGTCGCGGTAAAACGGCGACACACGTATGATGCCGTTTATTGAAACCTGCCGATGACCACACACGAGTCAAAAGTAGCGTCCTTTTACCATTTAGCAGATCTGTTTGTCATTGTCCTAGTTTCGTTAGTCATGTGCACGACATTAATTACGCTTCACGACCTGTATGACGTCACTTGCCAAACGTCGCCCTCATTACGCCACCCGCCTGATGTCCGTTGCCAAGTAAACCCCCCAGCTTGGCACATCCGGGCCTCCCCGGTGTAACGTTACCGGCACTCCGAATGACCCCGTGCCGTACCGCCGTCAGGTAACCATGATACCTGTGAATGACCCCGTGCCGTACCGCCGCCAGGTAACCATGGTACCTGTGAATGACTCCGTGCCGTACCGCCGCCAGGTACCCGTGGTACCTGTGAATGACCCCGTGCCGTACCGCCGTCAGGTAACCATGATACCTGTGAATGACCCCGTGCCGTACCGCCGCCAGGTAACCATGGTACCTGTGAATGACCCCGTGCCGTACCGCCGCCAGGTACCCGTGGTACCTGTGAATGACCCCGTGCCGTACCGCCGCCAGGTAACCATGGTACCTGTGAATGACCACGTGCCGTACCGCCGCCAGGTAACCATGGTACTTGTGAATGACCCCGTGCCGTACCGCCACCAGGTACCCGTGGTACCTGTCTGACTTCAAGGACGGCGTGAACGGGGCCGTGCTCTCCTCGGCGTTCTTCATATTCTTCGCCGCCCTGGCTGGAGCCATCACTTTCGGCGGACTCATGAGTAAGAACGTGCACATGACACACTCGGATAATTATGCGGACAACCGATGTTGCACTGCTATCGCCCTGCTCATCTACTTATCGTAATATCGTATATAGGCACTATGCGAATGGAAATCGCTAATATAGTGTTTTTTGTATTCCCCGCTTTTATAATTCGCCGTTTATATCCTTGCTGCTGTCCTGTGAGCACTTGGTATTGGCTTATCCCAGATCCCGGGTTTAGTTTCCCATTGGAATGGTAAGACGGGCCAAGCCTTAAATAATCTCGATAATTTCTGTATTTCTGGTCCTAGCCTGACCTCTGTGGCCTAAGCACACTCTCAATATGCCTTGGTGGCTGACACCTAACACTACCTGCCTTCCCGTCCGCAGTGGACAAGACCAACCTGCAGATCGGTATCTCTGAGACCATCATCTCCACGGCCTTCTCGGGCATCACGTTCGCGCTGTTCTCCTGCCAGCCGCTGATCATCGTAGGAACCACCGGACCCGTGCTGCTATTTGACGAGGCCCTATTCCAGGTGAGAACGGCCCTATGTCAGGTTAAAACGGCCCCATTCCAGGTTAGAATGACCCTATTACAGGTGAGAACGGTCCTATTCCAGGTTAGAGCGGCCCTATTCCAGGTTAGAATGGCCCTATTACAGGTGAGAACGGTCCTATTCCAGGTGAGCATGGCCCTATTCCAGGTGATAACGGCCCTATTCCAGGTGAGAACGGCCCTATTCCAGGTGAGAACGGCTCTATTCCAGGTGATAACGGCCCTATTACAGGTGAGAACGGCCCTATTTCAGGTGAGAACGGCGCTCTTACATGTGAGAAGGCGCTCTTCCAGGTGAGACGTGAGACGTGATGACTCACCACCGAACCTGCTCTGTGAGCTGTCCTGTTGGCGGGCGCGACTCTTTCTTTTTGCCAAGTCAAAATATATCTATAAAATGTGCAATGCTTATGTTTATTTCGATCAAAAAATGGTTTGCTTTATCAATACCTGCTTGTCTTTGTATTTGCACAACGTCCAACTACGACGTATATGATGGATGATTAGTAACTACGTGCCTTGACGTTCATACATTTGTGAGGAACGTATTATCATAAGGATAATTTGTTTCATTCCACTTGTCTGACCCCATGTCGCTGCTCTGTGTCGCAGTTCACCAAGTCGAACGGTCTGGAGTTTCTGCCGATGCGGGTCTGGATCGCCATCTGGATGCTGCTCATCAGTCTGATCGTGGTGGCGCTGGAGGGCTCCGTGCTAGTGCGCAAGTTCACCCGCTTCACCACCGAGATCTTCTCTTCGCTCGTCTCGATCCTCTTCATCTTCGAGTCGCTCTCCAAGCTGGCAACGGTGAGTTCAGTTTCGAACAGGAAACTTAAAATCGTCACGTCATGGACACGATATAATTTAGCTGTTTAGCGGCCAGAAACAGGGATAATACTCCAAAGTCATAGTCAGAACTATGCGGCTAGAGCAGTGATTATCAAATAGGGTGAACTAATTACCCGAGTTGGAGTAATGCAGCCGTCGGTAGAGGATGGTGGTAATTGAGCACCTAAGTGATAAATTATAGCTTATTCGTTTCATGATGGTGCACACTGCACAATGCACATTCATCTATCCCAGTTTCTGTTTCTCTGTCGTAGACCACTGGAACCGTATTACCGCAAAGAGCATCGAAGCCGATAAATGCAAAATGATGCTTGGCCGCCTCTGCGGTAGAGTAAACGCATCAGAGGGAAATTGGGATGGCACCTTCTGTGAGGAATGTACTATTGGCTCCAAAATAAGCGTCCCGCTGGGTTGGCCGGCACAGCAGTTAATTTGTAGTGAATACCGGCCGTTTTGAACCGCCTGAAAGGTTAGGCTGTACGGTGCACAACAATGCTGCGCGGAACAGCCTATACAGACAGAGGTTACAGGATTAATGTCACGTTCAGCCGACGGAAGAGAGCGAAGGCCTCCGGCGGTTATGAAAACCACCGAGCTCAGTTTTATCGCAAACGCCACCATGGTTGGCTGGCTGGTTGGGCAGAAGCAACGCGGGTCGGATTCGCGGGCATGAATCGGCGGTTATTGATTTATGTAAACGCATAGACGGTTGGGGAATGAAGCAGTCTTATTAGTTCGCCTTTGTCAAAATATCTTAAAAATGGCGGAAAATTCAAAGATAAAGAAAAAAGGTATCAGAACAAACGGCAGTTCAGCGTCGATCCAACCGGTCTGAGGGTCTGATCTCCACTGTTCCAACAGTCGTCCTCGTGTGGCCATGACACGTGCTGGCGGATGGAGTTGTACTGGCGTATCCAGGGAGGCGACTTTTTCAAGGTCAAATATGCTTTTACCCACTCCCTTTTGAAAGAGGAGGCAAAGTCCAAAATTGTATTAAAAAATTATTTGTATTATTATTTGGCCCCTACCCAAGTCAACTCTTGATCCGCCCTTAGCTAGGGGAAGTTGGCCTCAGGCCACCTTCATGTCGCTGAATGGCCGCCCTACTGGCTACCCCCTGTTTAGCCGGTTTTTACCGGTATTTCCGAGCTGGCGGGCAGATGCAGTCGAAAGGCCCGATCAACAGTGCAGTCTGTCCACAATTTCAACAACGCATATTTCGTCAGTGTAGCCAAGCTGTATAGGATGCCCGCCGAGCACTAGAGTGTGTCGGACAGCCTACCTCCCAGACCGGCCGGGAATGGCGAGAATGCAGGTATTCACTGCAGACTGTCGTCTAACCCAGCGGGACGCTTATTTTGGAACCAATAGTACAATGTAAATTATATTTCATCCTGTGGTAAGCGGAAAGGATTAATTTTGGTCGCCAAAAAGTGTAACTAAGCCATTGACGCTGATGACCACTGTCTTAGACCAAGAACAATAGCATACGTGTTAGTTTATATGTATGCCCCTAGATGGCACTAGTAGTACACGCCTGATGTTATGCTGTCCCGCATGTTTACTTACATTCCTGTTCCTAGATGGCACTAGTAGTTAACGCCTGAAGTTATGCTGTACCGCATAGCCTAAAGTCAAGGACTGCGGCTTTCGCAATAGGGGAGGGGGGGGGGGGGGGGGGTGGAGCGAGTTATTCAGGTAGTCAAAAGGACCGGGCCCTCTAGGATCGCTCCGGCCGGAGTCCGGCCGCCCAGATTCGCAGGATTTTAACAGTAGCCCTATGGAGTTGCCCCCTCGAACCCCTGGCTGGCCCCCAACTCCTGGCTGCCCCCCCCCCTACTAAAAAAAAATTGTGGCGACGCCACTGACACTAGGTGCATGTTCCCTTGGTGTTTTTACGTCATACCGACCACTCTGGCTAACCCAGCCGAGCTCTCCCACTGCAGGTGTTCAGCACCCACCCGCTGCTGGCCAACTACTGCGACGAGCCGCTGTTCCTGGGCTCTCTGCCCCTCATTACGGGCGTGCTCGGCCTGGACAGCGATACCGACACAGAGCTCGACACCGCCGATAACATGACCGCCATGGATGGCGGGAACGACACCGATGCTCTGTCCACCGGGTAAGGTGCTGGCGGGAAGAACGCCGACTTCAACAGATTCCATGGTGTTCCGACAAACTTTGTTTTGGCGAACTGCTATACAATTGAGCGCATGTGTGGAGCTTTTCAGAGAAAAAAAAAGTTGGTGGGGCAAAATGTCATATTGGCTGGCTTTGTGGCATGGTTGAGGCGAAAAATGACCATTTTAACGCCAGGAAACCTTCAAATCTGACCAAAGTTGGTGGGCCAAAACACAAAGTAGGTGGGGCAGTTGCCCCACCATTTAAATATGAAAATCCACCCGTGATTGAGCGTGAAAAGTCACTGAAGGGTCTAGGCCTCTTAGGAACATGACTCCCAGATTGTGTTCATAGAATGAAGCCTTTCATCGGAAAACATTGTGACCGAAACATAATTTGCTCCTGAACTGAATTCATCCGACCACATACACCATTTGACCGCACTACCCATCCACCCGTTCCACGTCGTGTACCCCCGCCACCCGCCTAACCGCCGCCTAACCGCCGCCTAACGCCCGCCACGTCTCGTCTGTGCGCCAGGAACGCCACTGCTAGTCTGATGGACGACGCGCCGCTGCTGGAGCCGCTCTACCAGCCCAACACGGCGCTACTCTCGCTGCTGCTCATGTTCGGCACGTTCGCCATCGCAAACTACCTGCGCCACTTCCGCAACAGCAAGTTCATGGGCCGCCGCGTGCGTCGTATGTTGGGAGATTTCGGCGTGCCGATCGCCATCCTGCTGATGGTAGCACTCGATCAGCTGGTCCCGAAGGTGAGGAGTCGGCGGCAGACGCGTGGCTGGCTCGCAGTGGAATCACGAGTCGAATCAACAGTCAGATGTTCTCGTAGGAGTCTTATTTATTTATTTATGATTCACACATCACCAACGGGCGAAATTACCCACTTACAGGTGAAGAGGTAAAATATAACTAGAAATAAAAGTAAAAGTAATACAAAATATAAATAACATTAAAAACACGGTTTAGTATGAGATGTTATTTACAATGGGGGATGAGGTGATAAAATCGTACAGGATGTTAAAGGTGCCTACGTATGAGAGTGTGCTACATATCGTATCACATGCCCTCTGTACGAGCTTAAACTGTCACTAAATACGTCTGCGGTCACCTCACGGTTAAGAAAGCTGTTCGTGACCCTGGGCAAACGACAAAACATTCCACGCTGCACAGTGCTAACTCTTGCCCGCGGTTCGTAAAAGAGGTTTCGGTTGCAGGTTGATCTTTAGTTGATGTGATGTATTTTTAAAATATCTGCTCGCTCTATTCAAAAGGTGAATCAAACTGCTTACCAAATACTTGAGTTAAAGGAAATAGTTGACCTTGGAAATTTTTCCCAAACACGAATTGATTATATTTTGTAATACAATTTATTTGTATATTGTCCAAAATGGCCTTATATCACGCCGATTCAGGACAGAAGGCCGTACATTATTATTGTTTATCAAAACTATATGCATACTCTCTGAGTCGGAGCCCTGACGTCACGCGAATTTACTAAATGGTTCAGCCAATCAGATTCGAAAGTAGTCGCGTAAGGATAGACTCGCATTAGAGATGTGCCAACCGGCGGCCGGCGGTTCGCTTGCTAGCACCAGCTGCAAGCTGATTGGCTGATGGGCCTGATGAGCCTCTGCCCGGGCTAAATCCAGCGCCACATTCTTTCGCCAGCACCGCATTCCTTCGCCCAAAAAATCAAATATATTCGGCTGGAGAGTCTTTTCAGTTAATAAAACTTGCAGATAGGGGTTTTCCAACACGGGCTACAAATCGGTTATCTCAGTTTAAAACTAATGTTGAAGGTGACCTATTTCCTTTAAGTTAAGCGACAAATATTTTGGTAGTGGGTCATGACGGTGAGTCATTGACTCAAACGCCACGCCAATCGCGACACCCAACAGCCACAGTCGGCGCTGTAAACGGGTAGCCCCCGTTTGCGTGTTGTGTATGTGCTGCCGATGGACCGCCCAGTGCTGACTTCCCCTCTGTTCCCGTCTCCAGGTGTACACTCAGCACCTGCAGGTACCGCCGGGTCTGACACCGACCAACCCAGCCCTCCGTGGCTGGCTGATCTCACCGCTCGGACTCCATGCGAGCACCTCCTGGGTGGCCATCGTGGGCGCTCTGCCGGCCGCCGGCCTCATCTTCATTGTCATCTACATGGAGACCATGGTCTGCGAACTGATCATGGCCAAGCCCGAGCGCAACCTGCAGAAGGGCACCGGGTTCCATTTTGACATCGTTCTGCTGTCTGTGCTGAACCTCATCACGGCGCTGATCGGCGCGCCGTGGATGTGTGCGGCGACGATCCGCAGTGTCAGCCACGCCGCCGCGCTCACCGTCATGTCGAACACCTACGCTCCGGGAGAGAAGCCGGCGGTGGTGGGCGTTCACGAGCAGCGGCTCTCGGCGCTGGTCGTGTCCGTGCTGCTCGGCCTGTCGGTCGTGCTGTCGGTCGTCCTCCAGCAGATCCCGGTGTCGGTCGTGTTCGGCGTGTTCATGTACATGGGAGTCAGCTCGATGACAGGGGTGCAGATGCTGGAGAGGGTGGTGCTCTTCCTGAAGCCGGCCAAACATCACGCCAAGGCTAGCTACGTGAAGCGGGTGAGTGGCGAATCGGCGATCTTTGTACTTCGACTATTGTGCTGCTCTGACATCTCAAGATTCATGTGTTCATTAATAATTTACCTCGCAAAGAATGCACCACTCAAATCATTTGGCGATATAAATTGAATGATTGACAAGAGGTCAGCAAATTGACACCACACAGCTTCAATATAAATACAATTGCTTATGTGCGCCATCCGCCACAGCATGTGTCAAGGTCCAACATGCACTCTGGTGACTTGTCCGCTGCTGCCACAGTGGCCGCCCGCCATAACTGAGTTTCCCCTGTCTGCCGCCAGGTTCGCACGTGGCGTATGCACCTGTACACGGTGATCCAGCTGACCTGCCTGGGGACCCTGCTGGGCATCAAGTTCACGCCGGCCGCCATCGGGTTCCCGTTCTTCCTGGCGATGCTGATTCCGCTCCGGCTGATCGTACTGCCGAAAATCTTCACCGAGGCTGAGATAAACGCGGTAAGTGTCCAACAAATATGTTTAGCGGTATTATGCCTCCCATGAGTATTCACTGCTCCAGACTGTCCAGGAGTGGTTGCGTGGGTAAAATACCGTTGACAACTGTAGGAGTTCTGCTCGATTTCCGAGGGGCTTTTAAGCGAGCTGTGCCAGTGTGAACTCTGACCTGACCTTTGACCTCTGACGAGACCTCCGTATGGTTCCCATGTGCGATAACGTGTGATCTTGCTGTGGTTGTGAAATCTTGGTGTGATATGTTTATAACCTCGGTATAAACTATGTCTGACCTCAGTCTGACCTCTGTGCCGACAGCTGGACGGAGACGGCGCGGACGATGATGATGAAGAGGATGCCGACTTCTACGCGGAAGCACACACCATGCCGTCCCACACGTCCACAGCTAACCTGTTCGTCAACAGCAGTCTGCAGCTGCTCAGGGTGCATTCCAACCTGCTGGGCAGCGCCAGGGTGTGACGTCACAGACAGGACAGGTGTGACGTGACGGACAGGTGTGACGTCACCGAGAGGAGCAGGGTGAGGCCGGTCGTTGCTTTCGGAGGTGCTCGGATTTCTGATGCCTTCAGTGTGTGAGTTCTTCCGCGGTGTGTTACAAGGCTCAGTGAAGACTGAGCCGCGGTGTGGCTCAGTGAAGACTGAGCCGCGGTGTGGCGCAGTGAAGACTGATGTGGCGTGCAGCGATGCCGATTAGACAGCTGATGTGGACATCATGGCCCGTTGTCGTCAGTGACTCGGTTGGTCAGTGACTCGGTTAGTCAGTGACTCGTCAGTGACTCGGTGACTCGGTTAGCCATCGGACTGCGACTCTCCACTCGGTGAGGATCGACATGCCAGGGAGACTGCACGTCCAAGCTAATGGCCTCGCTTCTCACCTGAAGTCAGTGTCGCTGCGTCTCGCCATGGCAGTGTCGCCGCGTCTCGCCATGGCAGTGTCGCTGCGTCTCGCCATGGCTGCACCTTCTCAGTGACGACGTCTTCCAGTGGGATGCTGCGCCGGCCCCGCTCTGCAGCTGTTCGGTGGCCGGGAAGGTCGACGGCACCGTGCGCCAGTGCAGTAGCGTGTAAATACAGAGAGAGAGAGAGAGATGTACATTGTACAGTGTACCTGGCGAACATTGGGACAGTCACCTAACTTGCGTGCCGACTGTCGCCAGCGATGCGCGGAGTAGATTAACCCGGAGTAGAGAGGATTCACTTGTTGGGGCTCGGGGACTCTACAGATGTATTATGCAGCCGCAGTTTTCAGGCTGAAAGCAGACGTATTATCGTGAATCATGATTGTAGATGTGTACTATGTGACGCGATATGTTCAGCGCGTTTATAGCGATAGTTAACTTTTTACACTTTTTAACCGCATGCATCATATCCACTTGGCTCCGACGCTGTGACCTTTCTCCAGTGGCCATCTATGACTTTTGTATCTGTTTTTACTTGTAGCGTGCATGCTTGAACGCTACATTGTGGCAGGGCGAGTGGCAGTTTCTTGCTGGAATTTGAACGTGCATCGCTGGTTCACTTTTCGGCCGTCGGACACATGTCCAAATAAACGTTTTGTTTATATTGTATGTTAACACAATTATGGCACCTATAGGACAAATCGGACACGATATATTTTTGGACATACTTATATTGAACTTTAACATTGCAGAGATTGCCTAAAGCCTACTGGCATGTGTTGACCCGTTTCATTGTAGATGTTCCATGGTAGCGTACAGTTTTATGCTGGCGAATAATTGTTCTTGTCATTATGCTCGTGGCAGCCGTAAGTTCACTGAGATAAAATGACTTGTACATATTATAGCTCATCAATATACTTTGGATGATACGACACGGTGTTGATGTAGTGTATCTAGGTCTTGTTAGCGACTAAACGACAAACATTAAAAGGAAAATCACAACAGGCGGTGTGGTTAAAGGCAATAGGTCACCTTGAAAAGTCTTGAGATTTGGCTACACGGGGTATTTTGAGCTGAAAAAACGAATATGACATTTGTTTGGTCGATAGATCGATATTCGTCGAGAAATAGACGTGTTTCTCCTTTCTCCTTCATGGCCTTAAAATACTTCATGACAATGTATGACGTCATGCATATGGTAGCTTGGATATGGAAGCTACTGCACACTATAGCGGACTTTAGGCGTATATACGCAGGCTGCTTGTAACGTAAACAACTGTTGTGAAGTTTCGCGGAGCCGAAACAGTCTTCTAAAAGGGGCCCACTAGTCCTGTGTCGAAATTACTTAGCGTAGCGAGGTAATTATTTCACCACAACCCACTTTTCGATCTGCTCTACAAATCTGCTATCTCAGTTCAAAACCCTATGTTAAAGGTGAACTATTCCCTTCAAGCATCCAACGTGCCACTTGTTTGCTGATGTAATTTTATGACAACGATCTGCTACATCCATGTGCGGAGGAGAACGCCCACCCTTTTCCAAAGCACGGGTGGCCAGATCACGCCTTTATATCACGGGATCTGCCGGGGATGCAAACCCCGATCTCTGGCACACAGCGGTGATTCTGACCCTGCGCCAGTTTGCTGGCACGGAAATCGATGTTGATCACATTGGCATGTTAATGGATGGTTGCCCCACATCCATACGGGCATTTCAGTCACCGTTCGTCGATATCAGAGTGTGCTGTGGGAATCTGAGACCGTTAGTACCTTGGCATCTCGACATTCGGCACCTCGACCATAAACACCACCGTGGAGTGAATTCACCGATTACGCTTTATTCACACATCCTTGAGTATACTACAACTCGACGTCGAGCGATTGCAAGTCGTTCGATAAAGAGTCGAAGCATCCGTACCACTCACTCACAGTGTTTAAAACTTTTAAGACTCTTTTAAAACACGCTCCATAACGAGGGTGCGCGCAGCACAGCAGCACGCACTAACACCGCAAAATCAAATATGCACACAACACACGAACACGATTGACACCACACGGAATCGGTCGCCGTAAAGTCAACCAAAGAAGAACAGCTCCCGCGCGGCCGTCTGGCACGAGACGGCCAGAGGAGAAAGACATGACTAACAGGGACATTGTACTGGCACTGGCCGCAGCTCCGCGCCCCGCGCCGCGGTCCCGCGCGGCGCCGGCGCCGGTCGCGCGCTCACATCGTGTTGAACACGGAGCTCACGTGTCGGGTCCGCACGTCCAGCTTAGATAGCGGGTGCGTCTTTCCGTGCAGCCGCTTGCGCTGGGGCTGTCCGGTACGGTGCGTGTGCGGCGGCGGCAGCGGCGGCGGCGGCGGCGGCTTCGACGCGGTCCGCACCACAGGGCCCGGCGTCGGATGGCTGGTGGTACGGCTGCGGCTAAACACTTGACCTAGGTTGCGGCGTGTGAAGGACGCCAGGCGAGACAGGTCGAGGCTCGCCTTGCGCGGCGGCACGACTGGGGACCGACCGCCCGAGCCGGACGAGACGGGCGAGACGGGCAAGCCGGGCAAGCCGGGCAAGACTGACAAGACGGGCGAGTCGGGCAAGACGGGCGACACGGGCGAGACGGGCGAGACGGGCGAGACGGGCGAGACGGCGGCGGCCGGCGGTGCAGAAACGCGGCGTGGCTCGCGCTCCTCGGCCGCCTCGGGTGCCTCGAATCGTCCGACGAGCCAGCGCACGCTCACCTCGTCCGTGGGACTCGGCGAGGCGGGGGACGGCAGGCGCGGCTCGGCCCCGCTCAGCTGGTCCAGACTCGCACTGCGCGGCACCGGAGCCGGCGGCGAGGGCGGTGAGCCGGGCGGCGAGCCGGGC
Source organism: Chirona hameri (assembly GCA_036785665.1). Lineage (NCBI taxonomy): Eukaryota > Metazoa > Arthropoda > Thecostraca > Balanomorpha > Balanidae > Chirona > Chirona hameri. The sequence continues at coordinate 67,647 of JAXIVJ010002588.1, forward strand.
GGCGAGCCGGGCGGCGGTGGCGGCGCAGGGTCCCTGGCTTCCAGCTGCCGCGCCAGCCGCCGCACCTGTCCGGGCGTCGTCTGCACGTCGTCTGCCTGCCCGGGCAGGTCATCTGTGAGCGACACGGAGGACGCCGCCGGCCGGCAGGGCGTGCCACCGCCAGTCAGGTTCACCAGCGACACCGTGTGCGGCCCGTGACGCGGCGCTGCAGCCGGCTGTCGCAGCTGCACCGACATCCGCGACACGGCCGGCAGCGAGCACGACGAGCCGTCCGCAGCTGGGGGAGGGGGCACGCAGACGGTCGGTGTCGAGCTGGCAGCGGGGCCCGTCACCGCCGGCCGCGGGGTCACCGCCGCCGCCGCCGCCTCGCTGTCCGCCACCGCCGTGTGCGCCGCGTCGTATGAGCCCCACGAGCTGCTGCGACTGGGCGACTGCAGACCGGCCGCCCGCAGCAGCGCCCCCTCCAGCGAACTCCACGAGCTCTGCCGGGACGGCGGCGCCAGCTCTACCGACCCACACGAGCCGCGCGCGCCATCACTCGACGACGAGCGCCGCTCAAAGTCCTCCGCTTGCCTGCGCACTAGGCCGGCGGTGGGCTCGGCGGGCCGGCGCGTGGCCGGCGGTGCCGACCGCAGCGCCACCACCTGGCCAACCCAAGTCTCGGCGGAGACGAGCCGGGGGTTGACGCACTCGAACACGGCGCCCGGCTGCGGATCAGGTCGCAGCGCGGCCTCCAGCGGCTCCAGCGGCAGCGAGAGGTTCATCGCCTGGTTTTGAGACACGCTGTAGTCCTGGCCGTTGCAGGGCACGCGCTGGTGGTGGTTGACGGGGGCGAGGCGCACGCGCGGAGTGCCGCCCGGCAGCGTCTGGGAGCGACTTCGGGACCGCTGAGGGCGCCCGTATGACTCCGGCGCTGAGCCTGTCGACGGCGACAGGAGGAACAGTTAGACGATGACAGGGGAACAGTCAGATGACAGGAGGAACAGTCAGATGATGACAGGGGGAACAGTCAGATGATGACAGGAGGAACAGTCAGATGATGACAGGGGGAACAGTCAGATGATGACAGGGGGAACAGTCAGATGATGACAGGGGGAACAGTTAGATGATGACAGAACAGTCAGATGATGACAGGGGGAACAGTCAGATGATGACAGGGGGAACAGTCAGATGATGACAGGAGGAACAGTCAGATGATGACAGGAGAACAGTCAGATGGCAGGAGGAACAGTTAGATGATGGCAGGGAGAACAGTCAGATGACGGAGGCACAGCCTCGTCATTGAGTGGACACTTGGACAGGCCAGTCATGGTATTGTACATGATGTGACCAAATTGAATTACATAAATTATACGTCACGAGAAGGCAAGCAAAACATGTTGCAAAATCAGACAATGATGAGCAACATAGCATACAAACAGCGCATGGAAGCTTCACAGAAGCTGCCCAGCAAACACTCGGATCTAAGCATGCAACACACCTAATTCTCCGTCCCACATCGAACCCCACAGTTCCCGGCACTCACCGTTCATCTGAGCGAGCAGCGAGTCGGCCACGTTGTCTGCGGGCGACCAGGACTTGGGCCGGGCGGCGGGTGACAGGACAGGCGTCTCGGGCCGACAGGGCGCGCTGGCGTCCGAGCCGGCGTCGGTCTGGTCACCAGGCGGCAGCACCGGGGACAGAAGCCGGCCGCACTGCAGGTTCGTCTCCGACTTGGAGCGCCACAGCGAATTGTGCCGCTGTCTACTGGCGTCCAGAATACCCTGCACCGCGAGACATCAGCGGGTGTCACACACACGCGCGAGAATATCCTGCATCGCGCAGAAAAACTGGCAGGATATACTGTAGTGTGCAGCAAAAACTGTCTAATACCACGCGTGTATGTGTGTGTGTGTGTGTGTGTGACCCACATTGCAGACACAGAAGGGTGTCACACAGAACAAGATCATACCCTGCATCGTGGAACAAAAATGTCACACATGCGCGCACCAGCGAAAAGAGCCGGGCAACGTCAATCAACCCTTTCAGGCTACACTGTCTTTTGTCAACCCTACGTTGTCGTCACCGGATTGAGACAAACCAGACGATCAGCTGCCGATCTCCCAGCCACCCGTCAGCCGCCCGTCAGTCAGTCACCCCAGTACCGGCTAACTCGGTCCGACGGCAGCGCCCGTGTGTCGATCGAGTGATGTGCATTTATGCAGCAGCTAGCCAAACAAACTGAATCGCTAGAAGGGCTCGTGGCCGGCCACGGAGACAGCGCGGCGTCGGAGGTTAGAGCGTGCACAGACAGCAGCAGGCGAAGCTGAACAGGATGGGGCCCGAGTGGCACCGTCAGCGTATTGTATATGGTGAGTGTCACGACTGCATCATTGCGGAACGAGTCGTGTGACTGACCTAACAAGGAACCAGGCAGGGGAGGATCTGCGGGGCTGGTTTAACTCAGCGGCAAATAAAACAATCACACGCTGCTGGACGGCTTAGCTCCCATTTGTAAATATATCCCCAGCATGAATTGTTTGGCAGCGACTTGTGAAGTGGAACACATACCAACGAAGAGCGTGTCGCATCCACTGGCTCAGTACGTACCTGATATATTTCTAGTTGTCTAAGGAAGCTAGCGTTTGGCTTGACACAGCCGCGGCGCTGCTTGGCGTATTTGAGCGCCTTCTCGTAGCTGCAGCCGTACGCCTTCATCGCGTAGGCCACGACCACAGCCGCGGAGCGACTGACGCCCATCCTGCAGTGGACCAGCACCCGCGAGCCCTCACTCCTGGCGAACGGCGGGGGAGGAGGTCATACACCAGTCTCCGGGGATCTTCACATCTCGGACAGGGAGGGGGGGGGGGGGGGCAGCCACTGGTACTCAAGAACACTCCTGCTTTGGGGAGGTGTCGCACAACATCACAGCACACACACAGGAGCCCGCCAACCAATACAATCGACACGGCACACGTCACACGTCACGCTGCCGGCAGTTGAAACGCGCCGCTTTCGGCTCAGCTATGCTAATCCCCCCCCCCCCACAGTCAGCTATGATTCCCCCCCCCCCCCCACAGTCCACTGTTGGTGCAGCGTCGCCCGTACAACGCCCGCCCGTCCACCGCCGCCCGCCACCAGGTCTCCAGCCGGGCTGCAGAGCGCAGACCCCGCTTCTACGCACCAGCGCACCGGCGGCGTAAACAGCGCACTTGCGCCGATTTACGGCGTGTTTGCGCCGTCCGTCGACAGACGCAAATGGCGGCGAATACGCCGCGCCACTGCACTGTCAGCGACCGGCGCGACCCATCCTTTCCGGGGTGTGGGGGGGGGGCACAGCAGCACGGCAAGGTGACCCGGCCGTGCGCGGCAGAGCGCGCTCGTGTGCTGCGACAGAACGGCAGGGTTCTAGCTCTGAGCGAGATAAAGTCGGTAGCAACATGCGCATTGCGAAAGTCGATACATAGACGAGCCGGTGGCGACAAGCGAATTCCCACAATCGATATGCACATGTACCGGCAGCTACATGCGAATTTCGAAAATCGATACTCAGTTTCACGCGTCACCCTATACTTAGCATGGTATTGTCAACAACAGCTACAGTATCAGGGACCACAGCCCCTTCCCCTCCCCGCCTCCGTCCCACCCGACCGCTGGCGCACTCACTTGGCCTTGTCAATGAATTTGAACGTCTTGTCCCAGTGCTTGAGCAGCTCGGTGGCCTCCTCGTCATAGACTCGCACGTTCAGGTACTGGAATCGGCCCGGGAAGAAGTTGTCGATCTCACGCGTCACATTCACGATGTGGCCAATCCTGAGGGCAACGGGGTCGAGACATGGTCAGAGGTGAAACGGGGTCGTACCAACGGAAACACGCAGATCACGGATCTGTAGATATTTAGGCTGAATCATGTGAATACAGCCAGGTATTCACTTCGAATGAGAGCGGTTATAGCCTACGGTAGTGACTAGTGGTAGTCTCGTAGTAGTGAGAGATTGGTGGTAAGAACTAAGCAGCCTTCGTACACAGCGACTGTTAAACATCTACCAGAGTGTCATTTTCGCAGGCGTGTAATAGGTCGCGCGTCGATAGCACGGACAGCGAGATTCGACACACGCCATCGAATCGAACCCGCACACCTTACGTAAGCCCGTAACCGTACGCACCACTGCGCGTCACACAGACAAACTCGCAAACCTAGCACGCCACACGACCGTGGCTGCTGGCAACACGCACGCCACGCAACACAAACAACACCACGACCAATCACTGCACCAGTCCCCGCGTCCCGGAACTGTCCTGCGTCGCTCGACCCGCACCGGCGCCGCTCGACCCCTCGACCAGCACCGGCGCTGCTCGACCCCTCGTCACTCGACCCGACGTCACTCGATCCCTCAGCCCTAGAACTGTCAGCCCTCAGTCCTCGAACTGTCAGCCCTCGACCCCTCCCCCTCTCCCGGCGCGCAGCACTCACCCGTTCCGCTTGAGCTCCTCCAGATCTGAGGCGTTCCACTCCGATCCCAGGTATACGTGATCGAAGATGCAGCTGGCATGGTCCATCTGGCCCATGATGACCAGCATCTCGGCGTCGATGAAGCCCTTGAACTCCTTCAGACTGCACTCCATCTGGTCCTCCAGCCGCGACCGGAGCTCCTTCGAGGTTACCTGGTCCAGGTCGACGCTCAGCATGATCTCCCGCAGGCGCGCGCGGATCACCCGCTCCGTCTCTTCCTTCTCTGTCGGTCTGTGGAGCGGGCAGAAGGGAAGGCAAGGTCAGAGGGGGCACACATATAAAGCTCGCGGCTGTTGGATAACGGGAAAACGACGGCCGACGGGCAGCCAGGACCATGTCAGTAACAAATAGCCAGTCAAACATGTCTTAATCGTTCATAAAACACGCTGTAAAAGACACTAGGGTCGGGACACAGCGCACATTTTGAGACACGCAGAGAAGCCTGCCACATGTTCAGGACACAGACTCCACACAGCGGTACAGAGACGGCAGATGGTCAGCACATGTCCCACACGGCTCTGACGGCGGGACAATGCTGGCTGTCCCCGACGACTGGAGCGTGCAGCGGCCGCGGGGGAGCTGGCAGCGCGGCCCGGTTACCGTCACAGTCGAGCGCCGACCGACACAGATACAGATAGACACAGATAGACGGACACAGACAGACGGACACAGACAGACAGACACAGACAGACGGACACAGACAGACGGACACAGACGGACGGACACAGATACAGATAGACGGACACAGACAGACGGACACAGACAGACGGACACAGACAGACGGACACAGGCAGACGGACACAGACATACGGACACAGACAGACGGACACAGATACAGATAGACGGACACAGACAGACGGACACAGACAGACGGACACAGACAGACGGACACAGACAGACGGACACAGACAGACGGACACAGACAGACGGACACAGACAGACGGACACAGACAGACGGACACAGACAGACGGACACAGACAGACGGACACAGACAGACGGACACAGACACAGATAGACGGACACAGACAGACGGACACAGATAGACAGACACAGACAGACGGACACAGACAGACGGACACAGACAGACGGACACAGACAGACGGACACAGACAGACGGACACAGACAGACGGACACAGACAGACAGACAGACACAGACAGACGGACACAGACACAGATAGACGGACACAGATAGACGGACACAGACAGACAGACACAGATACAGATAGACACAGATAGACGGACACAGACAGACGGACACAGACATACGGACACAGACAGACAGACACAGACAGACAGACACATACAGACGGACACAGACGGACACAGACGGACACAGAAAGACGGACACAGACAGACAGACACATACAGACATACACAGACAGACATACACAGACAGACAGACAGACACAGACAGACAGACACAGACAGACAGACACAGACAGACAGACACAGACAGACAGACACAGACAGACAGACACAGACAGACAGACACAGACAGACAGACACAGACAGACAGACACAGACAGACAGACACAGACAGACAGACACAGACAGACAGACACAGACAGACAGACACAGACAGACAGACACATACAGACGGACACAGACAGACAGACACAGACAGACAGCCACAGCCAGACAGACACAGACAGACAGACACAGACAGACAGACACAGACAGACAGACACAGACAGACATACACAGACAGACGGACACAGACGGACACAGACAGACGGACACAGACGGACACAGACAGACGGACACAGATACAGACAGACACAGACAGACAGACACAGACAGACGGACATAGACAGACAGACACAGACAGACGGACACAGACAGACGGACACAGCCAGACAGACACAGCCAGACAGACACAGACAGACAGACACAGACAGACAGACACAGACAGACGGACACAGACGGACACAGACAGACGGACACAGACGGACAGACAGACGGACACAGATACAGACAGACACAGACAGACGGACAAAGATACAGATAGACGGACACAGACGGACACAGACAGACAGACACAGACAGACGGACACAGACAGACGGACATAGACAGACGGACACAGATACAGATAGACGGACACAGACAGACACAGACAGACGGACACAGACAGATGGACACAGACAGACGGACATAGACAGACAGACACAGACAGACGGACACAGATACAGATAGACGGACACAGACAGACACAGACAGACGGACACAGACAGACGGACACAGACAGACGGACACAGACAGACGGACACAGACAGACAGACACAGACAGACAGACACAGACAGACAGACACAGACACAGACAGACAGACACAGACAGACAGACACAGACAGACAGACACAGACAGACAGACACAGACAGAAAGACACAGACAGACGGACACAGACAGACGGACATAGACAGACTGACACAGACAGACGGACATAGACAGACAGACACAGACAGACCGACACAGACAGACAGACAGACAGACACAGACAGACAGACACAGACAGACGGACACAGACAGACGGACACAGATAGACAGACACAGACAGACGGACACAGACAGACGGACACAGACAGACAGACACAGACAGACAGCCACAGCCAGACAGACACAGCCAGACAGACACAGACAGACAGACACAGACAGACAGACACAGACAGACAGACACAGACAGACATACACAGACAGACGGACACAGACGGACACAGACAGACGGACACAGACGGACACAGACAGACGGACACAGATACAGACAGACACAGACAGACGGACACAGATACAGATAGACGGACACAGACGGACACAGACAGACGGACACAGACAGGCGGACACAGACAGACGGACACAGACAGACGGACACAGACAGACGGACACAGACAGACGGACACAGACAGACGGACACAGACAGACGGACACAGACAGACGGACACAGACAGACGGACACAGACAGACGGACAAAGACAGACGGACACAGACAGACGGACACAGACAGACGGACACAGACAGACGGACACAGACAGACGGACACAGAAAGACGGACACAGACAGACGGACACAGACAGACGGACACAGACAGACGGACACAGACAGACGGACACAGACACAGATAGACGGACACAGATAGACGGACACAGATAGACGGACACAGACAGACAGACACAGACAGACGGACACAGACAGACGGACACAGACAGACGGACACAGGCAGACGGACACAGACAGACGGACACAGACATACGGACACAGACAGACGGACACAGACAGACAGACACAGACAGACAGACACAGACAGACAGACACAGACAGACGGACACAGACAGACGGACACAGACAGACGGACACAGACAGACGGACACAGACAGACGGACACAGACAGACGGACACAGATACAGATAGACGGACACAGATAGACGGACACAGACAGACGGACACAGACAGACGGACACAGACAGACAGACAGACACAGACAGACGGACACAGACAGACGGACACAGACAGACGGACACAGACAGACAGACACAGACAGACAGACACATACAGACGAACACAGACGGACACAGACGGACACAGAAAGACGGACACAGATACAGACAGACACAGACAGACGGACACAGACACAGATAGACGGACACAGACGGACACAGACAGACGGACACAGATAGACAGACACAGACAGACATACACAGACAGACATACACAGACAGACAGACAGACACAGACAGACAGACACAGACAGACAGACACAGACAGACAGACACAGACAGACAGACAGACACAGACAGACAGACACAGACAGACAGACACAGACAGACAGACACAGACAGACAGACACAGACAGACAGACACAGACAGACATACACAGACAGACGGACACAGACGGACACAGACAGACGGACACAGACGGACACAGACAGACGGACACAGATACAGATAGACGGACACAGATAGACGGACACAGATAGACGGACACAGATAGACGGACACAGACAGACGGACACAGACAGACGGACACAGACAGACGGACACAGACAGACGGACACAGACGGACACAGACGGACACAGAAAGACGGACACAGAAAGACGGACACAGATACAGACAGACACAGACAGACGGACACAGACAGACAGACACAGACAGACAGACACATACAGACGGACACAGACGGACACAGACGGACACAGAAAGACGGACACAGATACAGACAGACACAGACAGACGGACACAGACACAGATAGACGGACACAGACGGACACAGACAGACGGACACAGATAGACAGACACAGACAGACATACACAGACAGACATACACAGACAGACAGACAGACACAGACAGACAGACACAGACAGACAGACACAGACAGACAGACAGACAGACAGACAGACACAGACAGACAGACACAGACAGACAGACACAGACAGACAGACACATACAGACGGACACAGACAGACAGACACAGACAGACAGCCACAGCCAGACAGACACAGACAGACAGACACAGACAGACAGACACAGACAGACAGACACAGACAGACGGACACAGACAGACGGACACAGACAGACGGACACAGATACAGATAGACGGACACAGACGGACACAGACAGACGGACACAGACGGACACAGACAGACGGACACAGACAGACAGACACAGATACAGATAGACGGACACAGACGGACACAGACAGACGGACACAGACGGACACAGACAGACGGACACAGACGGACACAGACAGACAGACACAGACAGACGGACACAGATACAGACAGACACAGACAGACGGACACAGATACAGATAGACGGACACAGACGGACACAGACGGACACAGACAGACGGACACAGATACAGACAGACACAGACAGACGGACACAGACACAGATAGACGGACACAGACGGACACAGACGGACACAGACAGACGGACACAGATAGACAGACACAGACAGACATACACAGACAGACGGACACAGACGGACACAGACAGACGGACACAGACGGACACAGACAGACGGACACAGACAGACGGACACAGACAGACGGACACAGATACAGATAGACGGACACAGACGGACACAGACAGACGGACACAGACGGACACAGACAGACGGACACAGACGGACACAGACAGACGGACACAGATACAGACAGACACAGACAGACGGACACAGATACAGACAGACACAGACAGACGGACACAGACACAGATAGACGGACACAGACGGACACAGACAGACGGACACAGATAGACAGACACAGACAGACATACACAGACAGACATACACAGACAGACAGACAGACACAGACAGACAGACACAGACAGACAGACACATACAGACAGACACAGACAGACAGACACAGACAGACAGACACAGCCAGACAGACACAGACAGACAGACACAGACAGGCAGACACAGACAGACATACACAGACAGACGGACACAGACGGACACAGACAGACGGACACAGACGGACACAGACAGACGGACACATACAGACGGACACAGATACAGATAGACGGACACAGACGGACACAGACAGACGGACACAGACAGACGGACACAGACGGACACAGACAGACGGACACAGATACAGACAGACGGACACAGATACAGACAGACGGACACAGATACAGACAGACACAGACAGACGGACACAGATACAGATAGACGGACACAGACGGACACAGACAGACGGACACAGATACAGACAGACACAGACAGACGGACACAGACACAGATAGACGGACACAGACGGACACAGACGGACACAGACAGACGGACACAGATAGACAGACACAGACAGACAGACACAGACAGACAGACACAGACAGACGGACACAGACAGATAGCCACAGACAGACAGCCACAGACAGACAGACACATACAGACAGACACATACAGACGGACACAGACAGACAGACACAGACAGACAGACACAGACAGACAGACACAGACAGACAGACACAGACAGACAGACACAGACAGACAGACACAGACAGACAGACACAGACAGACAGACACAGACAGACAGACACAGACAGACAGACACAGACAGACAGACACAGACAGACAGACACAGACAGACGGACACAGACAGACGGACATAGACAGACGGACACAGACAGACGGACATAGACAGACAGACACAGACAGACCGACACAGACAGACAGACAGACAGACACAGACAGACGGACACAGACAGACAGACACAGACAGACGGACACAGACAGACGGACACAGACAGACAGACACAGACAGACAGACGCATACAGACGGACACAGACAGACAGCCACAGACAGACAGCCACATACAGACAGACACATACAGACGGACACAGAGACAGACACAGACAGACAGACACAGACAGACAGACACAGACAGACAGACACAGACAGACAGACACAGACAGACGGACACAGACAGACGGACATAGACAGACGGACACAGACAGACGGACACAGACAGACGGACATAGACAGACAGACACAGACAGACCGACACAGACAGACAGACACAGACAGACGGACACAGACAGACGGACACAGATAGACAGACACAGACAGACGGACACAGACAGACGGACACAGACAGACAGACACAGACAGACAGACACATACAGACGGACACAGACAGACGGACACAGACAGACGGACACAGGCAGACAGACACAGACAGAGACAGACAGAGACAGACAGAGACAGACAGACAGACAGACACAGACATACGGACACAGACAGACAGACACAGACAGACGGACACAGACAGACGGACACAGACAGACGGACACAGACAGACGGACACAGACAGACGGACACAGACAGACGGACACAGACAGACAGACACAGACAGACGGACACAGACAGAACATAGATCGACAGACAGTCCGGCGCCATCGGGCAGAACACGCACCACGAACACAGTCCAACAGTTTGTGGCAGACATTTCGATCACACCCTGTAGCTAAACGGTGTCACGACGCTGACCACAGCGCCGTGACGCCGGCTCCTGTCAACTGCACACACCGGGTGAGACAAACACCGTCCTGGCGTAGCCGATACGATGCGGACACGGTCCTGGCGTAGCCGATACGATGCGGACACCGTCCTGGCGTAGCCGATACGATGCGAACACCGTCTTGGCGTAGCCGATACCATGCGGACACCGTCCTGGCGTAGCCGATACCATGCGGACACCGTCCTGGCGTAGCCGATACGATGCGGACACCGTCCTGGCGTAGCCGATACCATGCGGATACCGTCCTGGCGTAGCCGATACGATGCGGACACCGTCCTGGCGTAGCCGATACGATGCGGACACCGTCCTGGCATAGCCGATACCATGCGGACACCGTCCTGGCGTAGCCGATACGATGCGGACACCGTCCTGGCGTAGCCGATACCATGCGGATACCGTCCTGGCGTAGCCGATACGATGCGGACACCGTCCTGGCGTAGCCGATACGATGCGGACACCGTCCTGGCGTAGCCGATACCATGCGGACACCGTCCTAGCGTAGCCGATACCATGCGGACACCGTCCTGGCGTAGCCGATACCATGCGGACACCGTCCTGGCGTAGCCGATACGATGCGGACACCGTCCTGGCGTAGCCGATACGATGCGGACACCGTCCTGGCGTAGCCGATACCATGCGGACACCGTCCTAGCGTAGCCGATACCATGCGGACACCGTCCTGGCGTAGCCGATACCATGCGGACACCGTCCTGGCGTAGCCGATACGATGCGGACACCGTCCTGGCGTAGCCGATACGATGCGGACACCGTCCTGGCGTAGCCGATACCATGCGGACACCGTCCTGGCGTAGCCGATACCATGCGGGCCTGACTGACCTGGCGGGACGGCTGTCGGGCGAGGGAGGTCGCCGCGACTGGATGTCCTCCATGGCGTGCCACTCGTTCAGGCACGACTGCTCCGAGCTGATGAGCTTCTCATACGGACTGACCCAGTCGAGCCTGGCCACCGGGCGCGGCACCAGGCTGCGGCACCGATTCAGCGTCTGTAGCGCCGACCTGCAACACAGGTGGAGGGGCGGCCGCAGAGGTCAGACGGGCGGTATACTACGGTGTCAAGTCTGCAGCGCCAGCGCCATCTTACGGCGCCCAGCCAGCAGCGCCGGTACAGGCCGAGGTCAGAGAGGTCATATGTTTCGGGGGGGGGGGGGGGGCGCGGGCAGTGCGTTGTGCTCAGCCAGCAGCGCCGGTACAGGCCGAGGTCAGAGAGGTCATATGTTTCGGGGGGGGGGGGCAGTGCGTGGTGCTCAGCCAGCAGCGCCGGTACAGGCCGAGGTCAGAGAGGTCATATGTTTCGGGGGGGGGCAGTGCGTGGTGCTCAGCCAGTGAAACAACACACTGAGGATCGGAGACGACGGCGGTGTTCAGTTCGAGGGATAACCTACGATCAAGGCTCGGCCCCGGCCGGCCACAGCCTGTGGATGAGTCTCTCTCCAGCGCACCGCAGCACAGAGGGATGTGCACGACATACCACATCATACCAGCGGACAGGCAGCAAGGCTGCCGCTCATTACACAACTTGTTTGCCTCATAACAGCATTAATTACCTCGGCCTTAATGCTGCAACCCAAGGCTACCGACGCAAGCACATATTTCAGTCACGGATCTTCAACCAAACAGGCTCAGCTCGAAAGAAAGACAAGACCGTAATTACATCAAGCTTACGAGCAACCGGGCTATGCTCCAGGGGCCAACGCGGCGTAGTGCTGCCTTCGTAGTGCTACCAATCCTGGCATCATTTTATACTGGGATCGGTATAAATAACCCACGATCGCCACCCTATTGGCGGGTTCAGGCGCTCACAGCTGGGCTATCTTGAAGCTGGCACGGCTCACAGAAAGGGCTGTATGCCAGGCCAGCGGCGCAAACATGGCGCATAAGCCCACAGAACGCAGCCAAGTTCGCAGTGCGGGCAGACCAGCCCCTCCCCGAACCGAACAAACCCTGAAATAAATATAGCTAACTGTGTAGAAGCCGCACTCGGGATTCCCGAAGAATTCCGTCACTGGGAAGTAAGAGGCGCGGTGTAGGATACCACGACGACTCCTCCGACAAGTCCGTATGTCGTGTATGTGTCACTGGACGAGCGGCTGGCGGCGGCGGCGGCGATGGCGAGTCGTAATACCCGACCGCGGCATCAGTCGCACCAGTCCGCGGCGGCCCAGAGCGCCGCGGCAGCTATGTCGGACGGTCCACTGCAGACGGCCGCCGCAGAGCTGGGCGCTGGGATCTCCCGCCCCGTCCCGTCCCACCCATTCCGCCCCACCCACCCCACCCCACCCCACCCCATCCCATCCCATCCCATCCCATCCCATCCCATCCCATCCCATCCCATCTCATCTCATCTCATCTCATCCCATCCCATCCCATCCCATCCCATCCCATCCCATCCCATCCCATCCCACCCCACCCCACCCCACCCCACCCCACCCCACCCCACCCCACCCCACCCCACCCCACCCCACCCCACCCCATCCCACCCCACCCCACCCCGTACCGTCCCGCCTCACGCCGTCACGACCCGACCACCCGCGGAGAGCGGCCGATTCTATAAAGCTCAGTCTTGGAGCGGGGTCGCCGAAGTCACCGCAGATGACCACTGGGATAAACCGGAGGCCGCGGCCACCCGTCCCGGCCAGTCAGCCCACAGGCTGATCACCGATCAGCTGATGTCAGACGTCACGATAAGCTTATGTCAGAGATAAGCTGATGTCAGAGAACAGCTGATGTTAGAGATCAGCTGATGTCAGAGATCAACTGATGTCAGACGTCACCGATCAGCTGATGCCAGATGTCACAATCAGCTGATGTCAGACGTCACCGATCAAATGATGCCAGACGTCACCGATCAGCTGATATCAGACGTCACCGATCAGCTGATGTCAAACGTCACGATCAGCTGATGCCAGGTCACCGATCAGCTGACGTCAGATGTCAGAGATCGGCTGATGTCGACGTCACCAATCAGCTGTTCAACATCAGACCTCACCGATCAGCTGATGTCAGACGTCAGAGATCAGCTGATGTCAGACATCACATATCAACTGGAACCATGCACCGAGCCTCCACTGCATACCGAGCACCTAATGAGGCATACAGCCGGAGCAGCCGGAGCTCAGTCACCTCTGTGTATTGCAGCGGCAACCGGCCACACCAGGACCGGACTTGTCCGCCATGGCGGATGAATCACCCCACTTTCCTGGACCTGCCTGCCCGCCGGATGTAGCGTCAGATACATGTCAACAGAAATCATAAAAATGAACGGCTGCAGACAAGCATTGCCCAACGGGTTCCGATCGGCGTTGATGCGCCCAGACCAGAACCGATACGGTCATGCTCCCGAGTGATGCTGACACACGAGCATACATCTGAAATAATCCTTCAAATGTGTCAAGGACGCCATCATTTAACAAACCTCTCACAGACAAGGGCAACACCCATCAAGCATATGTTTACTTTCATTTGTGTGGGTAAATCAAACACGAACGTCCTACTCCCGACTCTACGAACGCTCAGCGACAGGGACGATGCCTTGTCCAGCGCGGCGACCGGCACCTCTGACCAGCCAGTCCAGCTGACCAGCTCATGCAGATGCCTTGACCAGCGCGGCGATCAGCGCGGCGACCAGCGCGGCGACCAGCGCGGCGACCGGCACCACTGACCAGCCAGTCCAGCTGACCAGCTCATTCAGATGCCTTGACCAGCGCGGCGACCAGCGCGGCGACCAGCGCGGCGACCGGCACCTCTGGCCAGCCAGTCCAGCTGACCAGCTCATTCAGATGCCTTGACCAGCGCGGCGACCAGCGCGGCGACCGGCACCACTGACCAGCCAGTCCAGCTGACCAGCTCATTCACACCAGGGTGAGCGGCCTCGCTAACGACGGAGTACTGCCGCCTGCAGCAAGGAGACTGAAGGCACAGGCGGACGCTCCGCTCCATCCCGTACCATCCCGTCCCTCAGCCCGGCAGGCGACAGAGGCCGCTCCATCCCGTCCCTCAGCCAGGCAGGCGACAGAGGCCGCTCCATCCCGTCCCTCGGCCCGGCAGGCGACAGAGGCCGCTCCATCCCGTCCCTCAGCCGGCAGGCGACAGAGGCCGCTCCATCCCGTCCCTCAGCCCGGCAGGCGGCAGAGGCCGCTCCATCCCGTCCCTCAGCCCGGCAGGCGACAGAGGCCGCTCCATCCCGTCCCTCAGCCCGGCAGGCGACAGAGGCCGCTCCATCCCGTCCCTCAGCCAGGCAGGCGACAGGGCTGGTGTCATGTGGCGCAGCTCTGGTGTGGCGGACGGCGGTGTTCCCCACCCCTGGTGTTCAGCTAAAGACGGATCACGCCATCGCGACGTGGCCCATGGCCGATGGCTCAGCTTAGGAGACACGGATAGGCAGAACCGATGAGCCTCAAAGACGGATGGCAGACCGTGATTAGAATGATCAGCCAATGATCAGCTTACCAGGGGAAGGCAGGTGTGCATCGACTCATCTATGTCGGGTCGGATTGTCGGAAGGATGACGGCTTAGCTGGTGTAAGTCTATGCGGCCGCCAAGTGCAGCTTTAATAGCGAACCAGACCGCCCAACAGACGGGTACACACGGCCAAACAGGGGCACGGGTACTCTGTGGTAAGAGCCAGATGGCCGATACAACATAAACATACGACAGAGAAGCCGTACCCATGTGTGACCAACGACACCGTAGGCAGTGCCAGAACTTCCTAATGACCCCAGTCGGAGTTTAATTTCGCATCCATAAACATTTGACGGCTTTTGGGTTCGCCGACTGCATAGGTCATTTGGCGCATCCATAAACCTCCACGGGTATTAACCCGGCATTGACTGGGGTCTCAGTAGAACGCCAATTGACTGGGGCGGGGGGGGGGCGTTAAACGCCCCCCCCCCCCCCGCCGGTTATCTTCCGAACCAATGATCGCAGCGAGACGCGCAAGGCGGCAATCGAAAACTCAATGAGGCGAATCTAAAGCATACTAAAAAATGTCAAAGTGAGGTCAAATGTCAGGTCACGGTCAGGTCAAAGGTCAAAATCGACGTAAGCCTTCGATTACGACTATGCTCACCCAAAGTGCTGCCAAAGGTATGATACAAATCCCGCATGATCTAAAGCGAGATTGTTGGCAAAGGTCAAGGTCAGGTCACAAAAAAATAATATTCACAAAATATCTACGAAAGTCATGCAACACATGTTTTATAGGTTATTTGCCATGTATAATTCGACAGTGATAGTCATTTTGCCTCAAGTTCAGGGCACTGAAGGTCAAAATTTGAAATTGATAAATATAAATAAAGAAGGCATGTTTCCGGACCAGTTTTGTCTCAGGAATACAGTGCTGACATTTATTTGTGTATCTGGTCAATACAAGCCAAAAAACGCAATTTCAAAATATGACGTCATACTTTAGATGTCATAAGTCAGTCAAAAATGGAGATATCAGTTTGAAATTTGGTACGGTAGTTGCCTACATTTGGTTCTCTGACATATCTTCCGGTTTTGTGAATAGTTTGATAAAATGTTGATTTTGTGATAACTTGCCCCCCCTTTTTTTAATCAAAAACTCAACATTTCCCAAATTCGAGATAGCCATGTTGTAGCCCTTGCCATTTGCTATCTTTTTACGTTTTTGGATTGCATTTTGCTCAAAATATGGCATTTGTACGGTCTGTTAAAGTTTAGCTGATTTTGGTGTAAAACTCGTGTGTAGTGACGTCACTAAATTCGCTATAACTCGAAATTTTTCGACGAAATTGCTTCATTTTTGCACACAGGACGTAACAACGACTTAGAAGAAGATATCCGAAGTTTCACGATGATAGCGCTATTGGTGTTTGAGCTATTACGAAAATTCATCATGGGGGGGGGGGCGTTAAACGCCCCCCCCCCCCCCCCCCAGTCAATGGCGGGTTAACCGATGCACGCAAAACTTCGACCTTCGCTTCTGTGTTCCAAGGATAACCAATTCCCAACGACAGGCGCACGTCAACGAAATGTGACCTTTGCCAAACACCCTGACACGAGTATTGAGTAATGAGTAACCGGCACCTGTCGCCGGTAATGCCATACGGACCACATGTCCTCATCGCTCAGCTCCGAGCGAGGTGCTGTCTAGTCTGTTCGGAGCTGTGTGTCCTCGCGGCCATCTGTCGCGCTCAGTGGCCTGTGGAGGCGATGGCGATGGCGATGGCGATGGCGATGGCGATGGCGATGGCGACGGCGACGGCGACGGTGGCGGTGGCGGTGGCGGTGGAGGTAGCGGAGGTAGCGGAGGTAGCGGAGGTAGCGGAGGTAGCGGAGGTAGCGGAGGTAGCGGAGGTAGCGGAGGTAGCGGTGGCGGTGGAGGCGGCGGAGGCGGAGGCGGAGGCGGAGGCGGAGGCGGAGGCGGAGGCGGAGGCGGCGGCGGAGGCGGAGGCGGAGGCGGTGGCGGCGGTGGCGGCAGTGGCGGCGGTGACGGCGGTGGCGGTGACGGCGGCAGTGGCGGTGGCGGTGGCGGCGGTGGAGATGGCGGCGGCGGTGGAGGTGGCGGCGGCGGCGGTAGTACGTCCGTCCCCGCCCCGGGCGCCGAGACGCCGGCCGCTAGCGACCTTCATCCGCCCGCCGCGCCGGGGCCGCCAGGGATCGACAGGGGGCGGAGGGGACGGACAGGCACATCCCACAGACCAGCAGCGCTGCCAAGGTCGAGCGGCTGCAGCTCAGCTGGCGAGGCGGGGCAGCGGCGGCACCACATAGGTGAACGATCGCCGAACGAAGACGCCTTTATCATGAACACTCCAGTGTCGGAGCCGTTTAATGTTTACATATAGCCCTAGAGTGTCCAACTATTTATGTTTTACACATGTCAACACCAATGTTTCCAAAGTTTGAGACCAATTTAGGTTACTTCCCGATCTGGTGATACGTCAGACAGGCTGAGGTGACTATCGCTAGAGGCGACAGCTCTTCGCTCGCCGTCCTCGGCCGTGTTCGCAGCCCGGCCGGCGTGGCGGTCCGGCTCCGGACAGCCCGGCTGTCGGTCCGGCCAGACCGCCCGGCTGTCGGTCCGGCCAGACCGCCCGGCTGTCGGTCCGGCCAGACCGCCCGGCGCGGCGGTCCGGCTCCGGACCGCCCGGCTGTCGGTCCGGCTCAGGACCGCCCGGCTGTCGGTCCGGCTCCGGACCGCCCGGCTGTCGGTCCGGCCAGACCGCCCGGCTGTCGGTCCGGTCAGACCGCCCGGCTGTCGGTCCGGCTCCGGACAGCCCGGGTGTCGGTCCGGCTCCGGACCGCCCGGCTGTCGGTCCCGCTCCGGACCGCCCGGCTGTCGGTCCGGCCAGACCGCCCGGCTGTCGGTCCAGCCAGACCGCCCGGCTGTCGGTCCGGCCAGACCGCCCGGCTGTCGGTCCAGCCAGACCGCCCGGCTGTCGGTCCGGCTCCGGACCGCCCGGGTGTCGGTCCGGCTCCGGAACGCCCGGCTGTCGGTCCGGCTCCGGACCGCCCGGCTGTCGG
Source organism: Chirona hameri (assembly GCA_036785665.1). Taxonomy (NCBI): domain Eukaryota; kingdom Metazoa; phylum Arthropoda; class Thecostraca; order Balanomorpha; family Balanidae; genus Chirona; species Chirona hameri. Next base: position 86,664 of record JAXIVJ010002588.1, read on the forward strand.
TCCGGCCAGACCGCCCGGCTCTCGGTTCGGCGCCGGACCGCCCGGCGGGACTGTAGGACCGACAACAGAGCCGCCCTGTGACGGCTGAGAGTGGTGCGGTGTTTGGCTCTGTTCTCACCGGCTGATTGACACCGAACCCCGCTCGAGCCGTGACCTTGGACTACTGGGCATCGCGTCCGGCGGCCGCATCCCTCTCGGGCGGTCAGATACGGGTGACGGGAGATGGGTGACGGGGGATGGGTGACGGGAGATGGGTGGCGGGTGGCGGGTGATGGGTGATGGGTGACGGGAGATGGGTGACGGGAGATGGGTGACGGGTAACGGGAGATGGGTGACGGGTGACGGGATATGGGTGGCGGGTGACGGGAGATGGGTGGCGGGTGACGGGATATGGGTGGCGGGTGACGGGAGATGGGTGACGGGTGACGGGAGATGGGTGACGGGTGACGGGATATGGGTGGCGGGTGACGGGTGACGGGAGATGGGTGACGGGAGATGGGTGACGGGATATGGGTGACGGGGGATGGGTGACGGGAGATGGGTGGCGGGTGGCGGGTGATGGGTGATGGGTGACGGGAGATGGGTGATGGGAGATGGGTGATGGGAGATGGGTGACGGGTGACGGGTGACGGGTGACGGGTGACGGGTGACGGGTGACGGGATATGGGCGGCGGGTGACGGGAGATGGGTGACGGGTAACGGGAGATGGGTGACGGGTGACGGGATATGGGTGGCGGGTGACGGGTGACGGGATATGGGTGGCGGGTGACGGGTGACGGGAGATGGGTGATGGGGGATGGGGGACGGATGGTGACCCTTCTTGACAGCCAGCCCCCCCCCCCCCCCCCCCCCCCCGCCTGACCCCGCCGCACGGCAGCCGACTGCCGGTGACGTCACAGTATCGCCGCCGTCGTTGCAGCTGGCTCTGTCAATCCGCGCCCAAGATAACCCGCCCGACAGCGGCGCCACGCCGGGACAAAGGGCAAAGAACTGCCACCAACAGCAGCTGGTCGGGCCGGGACAGAGGGCAGATAGGTGACAGAGGACAGAGTTGCCGCCGCTGGACGCTGGACGCTGCACGTGCATGGCGACAACACTGCCCCAGCCCCGCCCAAGTCGGGCACAGTCTCCTGGATGCACACGGTAGAGGCACCACTGATCTTTGAGGCGACACAAAGGACACGTTCGTTCCGTTTATCGTTTCAGCTTCCCCGCAGGATGACAGTCGGCCAAACGCCCCACATGTTTGCCCCTTGTTCAGCTGGGTCGGGAGAGCGGCAGTGCAGACACGGTCGCCTTCGGTCGCAGCTGACGGGATTGCAGCGCAGTTGCAATTCCCTGTCACCGCTATGCAACACACTTGTTTGCTAAAAAAGGCCCGTCATCCTTCGAGAACGAACACCACACAACATGCAGCACTGCCTGGTACGAGGCCCAGGAGAATGTTTCAACAAAGACAACAAAACACCACAGCGTGATGAGTCATCCCCTATAACAAACAACCCGTCTGTACTCACCACATGGCCTGCACCGAGACCGGTTTGAAGATGTGACTATCGCCGGCAGTCCGAACCACGATGCCCCTGTGGACAGACGAGGGGGCTCTCAGTGGGATCAATCATCATTTGGGCTTAAGGGCACCGCAACTGGCTCGTGCCACGTGCAGGGTTCCACCAGAAACTTCCCGGCCAAACTTCACTCAGCCTCGCTGAACGACCCCAAATATGAACCACGATAACCAGCACTACAGCTATGCATCATCTGCCGACGAACTGCTCCAGAAATGTTTGAAATCGCGACTCGAACACCACCCATCCTCCCACAGGCCACCATGCCAAGCCGCCCTCCGCAGAAACGGTGAAGTCACGGCCCCGGCGTCGCCAGGCAATGGCCAGGGCTGTGGGTGGCTGTCTGTCGCCGTCGGGGTGGCGCTGCGCATCGTGTTGTCCCACAGTCTACAGGCAATGTATACCGCCAAACCCGATACGATACTCCACACTTGGTTGAGCCGCACCATGCATGCATGCGGCGTCAAATACGAGTGGCGTGCTCCCGGCGCGGGCCGGGTCACCGTGCTGACTGCTGGGTATGTGTCAGTGAAGCCAGCAGCTCCCACTGGCACGACACTGCCTTACCGGTCATTACCCTCCTCCTGGCCGCTCTCCTGGACCGCTTACGTCGCTATGTACGTCTCCATCCGCACCGGACGTGTAGCCGCGACATTCTATCGCTATCCACGTCAGCGCGACACCTCCCCGCCAGCACGTGGTCCGAGGCCGACTGTCCTGTGGCTCCGTTCGCGCCGTCTCACTCACCTTATCTCTGTTATCCCTGTTATCCCTGTTATCCCTGTTATATCCCTGTTATCCCTGTTATATCCCTGTCTCGCCCTGTTTGTCAGTCGTGTGTCGACCGACTGATTAAGACTGATTAAGACTGACTGATTAAGGGGTAAATCAAATATCACTGATTAAGGGCACCGCAACTGGCAAGGTAGCGCCACGGACTATCGGTGTGATGATGAGTTGGTCACGAGGGCGCAGTTAAACCAAGGCTGCCAGGGTTATATGAAGCCCTGGACTATCAGTGTGCATGCTAGAGCTCAGTGAATATGAGAGAGTACACCGGAACACGACGAGCGCCCTGACAGCCGAGACAGCCACCACCCTAGCGTGCGTCACCAGAGAACGGTACCTGCCACCTCCTCACGGCAGGAAGGCGCTCCACTAGTGACCACCACCTGTCATCACCTGAGAACGGCACCTGCCACCTCACGGCAGGAAGGCGCTCCACTAGTGACCACCACCTGTCATCACCTGAGAACGGCACCTGCCACCTCACGGCAGGAAGGCGCTCCACTAGTGACCACCACCTGTCATCACCTGAGAACGGCACCTGCCACCTCACGGCAGGAAGGCGCTCCACTAGTGACCACCACCTGTCATCACCTGAGAACGGCACCTGCCACCTCACGGCAGGAAGGCGCTCCACTAGTGACCACCACCTGTCATCACCTGAGAACGGCACCTGCCACCTCACGGCAGGAAGGCGCTCCACTAGTGACCACCACCTGTCATCACCAGAGAACGGCACCTGCCACCTCACGGCAGGAAGGCGCTCCACTAGTGACCACCACCTGTCATCACCTGAGAACGGCACCTGCCACCTCACGGCAGGAAGGCGCTCCACTAGTGACCACCACCTGTCATCACCAGAGAACGGCACCTGCCACCACCTCACGGCAGGAAGGCGCTCCACTAGTGACCACCACCTGTCATCACCTGAGAACGGTACCTGCCACCTCCTCACGGCAGGAAGGCGCTCCACTAGTGACCACCACCTGTCATCACCTGAGAACGGCACCTGCCACCACCTCACGGCAGGAAGGCGCTCCACTAGTGACCACCACCTGTCATCACCTGAGAACGGTACCTGCCACCTCACGGCAGGAAGGCGCTCCACTAGTGACCACCACCTGTCATCACCTGAGAACGGCACCTGCCACCTCACGGCAGGAAGGCGCTCCACTAGTGACCACCACCTGTCATCACCTGAGAACGGCACCTGCCACCTCACGGCAGGAAGGCGCTCCACTAGTGACCACCACCTGTCATCACCTGAGAACGGCACCTGCCACCTCACGGCAGGAAGGCGCTCCACTAGTGACCACCACCTGTCATCACCTGAGAACGGCACCTGCCACCTCACGGCAGGAAGGCGCTCCACTAGTGACCACCACCTGTCATCACCTGAGAACGGCACCTGCCACCTCACGGCAGGAAGGCGCTCCACTAGTGACCACCACCTGTCATCACCTGAGAACGGCACCTGCCACCTCACGGCAGGAAGGCGCTCCACTAGTGACCACCACCTGTCATCACCTGAGAACGGCACCTGCCACCTCACGGCAGGAAGGCGCTCCACTAGTGACCACCACCTGTCATCACCAGAGAACGGCACCTGCCACCTCCTCACGGCAGGAAGGCGCTCCACTAGTGACCACCACCTGTCATCACCTGAGAACGGCACCTGCCACCTCCTCACGGCAGGAAGGCGCTCCACTAGTGACCACCACCTGTCATCACCTGAGAACGGCACCTGCCACCTCACGGCAGGAAGGCGCTCCACTAGTGACCACCACCTGTCATCACCAGAGAACGGCACCTGCCACCTCCTCACGGCAGGAAGGCGCTCCACTAGTGACCACCACCTGTCATCACCAGAGAACGGCACCTGCCACCTCCTCACGGCAGGAAGGCGCTCCACTAGTGACCACCACCTGTCATCACCTGAGAACGGCACCTGCCACCTCACGGCAGGAAGGCGCTCCACTAGTGACCACCACCTGTCATCACCTGAGAACGGCACCTGCCACCTCACGGCAGGAAGGCGCTCCACTAGTGACCACCACCTGTCATCACCTGAGAACGGCACCTGCCACCTCACGGCAGGAAGGCGCTCCACTAGTGACCACCACCTGTCATCACCTGAGAACGGCACCTGCCACCTCACGGCAGGAAGGCGCTCCACTAGTGACCACCACCTGTCATCACCTGAGAACGGCACCTGCCACCTCACGGCAGGAAGGCGCTCCACTAGTGACCACCACCTGTCATCACCTGAGAACGGCACCTGCCACCTCACGGCAGGAAGGCGCTCCACTAGTGACCACCACCTGTCATCACCAGAGAACGGCACCTGCCACCTCACGGCAGGAAGGCGCTCCACTAGTGACCACCACCTGTCATCACCTGAGAACGGTACCTGCCACCTCACGGCAGGAAGGCGCTCCACTAGTGACCACCACCTGTCATCACCTGAGAACGGCACCTGCCACCTCCTCACGGCAGGAAGGCGCTCCACTAGTGACCACCACCTGTCATCACCTGAGAACGGCACCTGCCACCTCACGGCAGGAAGGCGCTCCACTAGTGACCACCACCTGTCATCACCTGAGAACGGCACCTGCCACCTCCTCACGGCAGGAAGGCGCTCCACTAGTGACCACCACCTGTCATCACCTGAGAACGGTACCTGCCACCTCACGGCAGGAAGGCGCTCCACTAGTGACCACCACCTGTCATCACCAGAGAACGGCACCTGCCACCTCACGGCAGGAAGGCGCTCCACTAGTGACCACCACCTGTCATCACCTGAGAACGGCACCTGCCACCTCACGGCAGGAAGGCGCTCCACTAGTGACCACCACCTGTCATCACCAGAGAACGGCACCTGCCACCTCACGGCAGGAAGGCGCTCCACTAGTGACCACCACCTGTCATCACCTGAGAACGGCACCTGCCACCTCACGGCAGGAAGGCGCTCCACTAGTGACCACCACCTGTCATCACCTGAGAACGGCACCTGCCACCTCCTCACGGCAGGAAGGCGCTCCACTAGTGACCACCACCTGTCATCACCTGAGAACGGCACCTGCCACCTCCTCACGGCAGGAAGGCGCTCCACTAGTGACCACCACCTGTCATCACCTGAGAACGGCACCTGCCACCTCACGGCAGGAAGGCGCTCCACTAGTGACCACCACCTGTCATCACCTGAGAACGGCACCTGCCACCTCACGGCAGGAAGGCGCTCCACTAGTGACCACCACCTGTCATCACCAGAGAACGGCACCTGCCACCTCACGGCAGGAAGGCGCTCCACTAGTGACCACCACCTGTCATCACCTGTTCCGGTGACATCCCCCCCCCCTTCCTGTGAGAGCCTAGGCCGTGCCCGGGGGCGGAGACATGCCGCGGAGAGTGGGCGGGGGCGGGGGCGGGGAGACCCACCATCAGTATGTCCCCTGTGTCTACCCACACGTAATGACTGCCCGTCCCACCGGCCCCAGACAGCAGGTTTTCACCGACGCCGGCCCAGCCCAACTGAGCTGTAATTGACGATAACGACCCGCTCCGGTCCCACAGCGTCGCCGGGCGTGGGTGGTCCCGGTCCGTGGTCCGGTCCGTGGTCTCCGCGCGGGGTCCCCGACCAACAGGTAATGGTCACTCCGGCAGTAATGGTCACTCAGACCACCGCCCGCGGGTGGGCCGTCAGCCAGCGAAGGGCAGCGTCCCGCCTGCACCGGCCTGATGGGCCCGCCTGCGGGCTGGGACTGGGTAATTGTGTGTTGCCGTGGTGTCCGTGTCACCGTGTTGGTGTGTTTGTCTAGTGTCGGTAACCGGTGGGATTGTGATCCAGTGTGTCGGAAACTGCCGTGATAATGATTGTGATCCAGTGTGTCGGTAACTGTCGTGATAATGATTGTGATCCAGTGTGTTGGTAACTGCCGTGATAATGATTGTGATCCAGTGTGTCGGTAACTGCCGTGATAATGATTGTGATCCAGTGTGTTGGTAACTGCCGTGATAATGATTGTGATCCAGTGTGTTGGTAACTGCCGTGATAATGATTGCGATCCAGTGTGTCGGTAACTGCCGTGATAATGATTGTGATCCGGTGTGTCGGTAACTGCCGTGATAATTATTGTGATCCAGTGTGTTGGTAACTGTCGTGGTAATGATTGTGATCCAGTGTGTTGGTAACTGCCGTGATAATGATTGTGATCCAGTGTGTCGGTAACTGTCGTGATAATGATTGTGATCCAGTGTGTCGGTAACTGTCGTGGTAATGATTGTGATCCAGTGTGTTGGTAACTGCCGTGATAATGATTGTGATCCAGTGTGTTGGTAACTGCCGTGATAATGATTGTGATCCGGTGTGTCGGTAACTGCCGTGATAATTATTGTGATCCAGTGTGTTGGTAACTGTCGTGGTAATGATTGTGATCCAGTGTGTTGGTAACTGCCGTGATAATGATTGTGATCCAGTGTGTCGGTAACTGTCGTGATAATGATTGTGATCCAGTGTGTCGGTAACTGTCGTGGTAATGATTGTGATCCAGTGTGTTGGTAACTGCCGTGATAATGATTGTGATCCAGTGTGTCGGTAACTGTCGTGGTAATGATTGTGATCCAGTGTGTCGGTAACTGTCGTGGTAATGATTGTGATCCAGTGTGTCGGTAACTGTCGTGGTAATGATTGTGATCCAGTGTGTCAGTAACTGTCGTGGTAATGATTGTGATCCAGTGTGTTGGTAACTGCCGTGATAATGATTGTGATCCAGTGTGTTGGTAACTGCCGTGATAATGATTGTGATCCAGTGTGTCGGTAACTGCCGTGATAATGATTGTGATCCAGTGTGTTGGTAACTGTCGTGATAATGATTGTGATCCAGTGTGTCGGTAACTGTCGTGATAATGATTGTGATCCAGTGTGTTGGTAACTGCCGTGATAATGATTGTGATCCAGTGTGTCGGTAACTGTCGTGGTAATGATTGTGATCCAGTGTGTTGGTAACTGCCGTGATAATGATTGTGATCCAGTGTGTTGGTAACTGCCGTGATAATGATTGTGATCCAGTGTGTCGGTAACTGTCGTGATAATGATTGTGATCCAGTGTGTCGGTAACTGTCGTGGTAATGATTGTGATCCAGTGTGTTGGTAACTGCCGTGATAATGATTGTGATCCAGTGTGTCGGTAACTGTCGTGGTAATGATTGTGATCCAGTTTGTCGGTAACTGTCGTGGTAATGAGATTGTGATCCAGTGTGTTGGTAACTGCCGTGATAATGATTGTGATCCAGTGTGTTGGTAACTGCCGTGATAATGTGAGGTATGTATCATGACGCCGGTGTTCATTCGTATCACGAAGCATCAACAGTCGGCAGACTAACCACCGGCCCCCGAACCAACTGGCTGTACAACGTGTGTTTCGAAATGTGTTCCCCATACAGGACACATCCGCCTGTATATCTGCCCGCAATGTACCAGGGGCGTCTGTCGGTGGTGCACGCAGTGGAATCCCATACAACTATCATGGCCCTCGCCCCTGATATCGGGGTGAGGGCATACATAGTTGCATTGGATTCCACTGCGTGCAGCACCGACAGAGGCGCTGGTTATGCCGAGGAAGTGGACAGAACATTTTAACTGCACTGTACATGAGATAACTGAGTATCTGTCATGTGCCATTCGCGTCATATCTCGTCCCATCCGCCGGCAGACGTCAGCGTACGTACCCGTCTCCGTCGAGCGACGTCTCCGTCTCGGAGAGCAGCCGGTGGACGAGGCCGATGGTGGTATCAGCGTACGTACCCGTCTCCATCGAGCGACGTCTCCGTCTCGGAGAGCAGCCGGTGGACGAGGCCGATGGTGGTATCAACGTACGTACCCGTCTCCATCGAGCGACGTCTCCGTCTCGGAGAGCAGCCGGTGGACGAGGCCGATGGTGGTATCAGCGTACGTACCCGTCTCCATCGAGCGACGTCTCCGTCTCGGAGAGCAGCCGGTGGACGAGGCCGATGGTGGTGAGCTGCTGGCAGTCGATACCGAGCAGGCAGCACTCGTCGGCCGCCGGCGACGACACCACCACCAGGTACCGGCTGCGGCCCACGTGACCGCTCTCCAGCCGCACCGCCTGTAACACACCGAGTCACGTGACTGGCCGGGTCGCGTGGCAGCAGGGTATCACACACGCTGGTCAACAGGCGGCGTTCGCCCAAGGCCACCAGCCCAGCGCCAACACAGCGCCGGTGAGTAGTATGCAGTGTTATCGAAAGCAAACAATGCATCAGCACGTACGGCACACAGCGCGAGGCGCAGTAATACGTCTATCACCATGTTTGCAAACACTGACCTACAGCGGTGGCAGGGGCACAATGGGTCAACATTTACACCCGCCCCCGCTCCCACCTCCCCCCACACACATACGCTGACAAGCTACAACACAGACACCCGCCGTCCACCGTCCGACCCCACTACAGCCCATCCACCAAGCCACCTATACATCAGATCGCCACACACAACTCCTAGCCAGCAGCATGCCCATCCCCGGCCCTGCCCGGCCCTGCCCGGCCCTGCCCGGCCCTGCCCGGCCCTGCCCGGCCCTGCCCAGCTCTGCCCAGCCTGGCCCGGGCAGCAGTGAGCGCCGCCGCCGCCGGCGGCGGTCAGCCACGACTTGCAATATCGCTCCGTCGACGAGAAAGGAGCGGCGCTCCCGGGGCCCACGCGCCGCCAACACTCGTCCGTCCGTCCGTCCGTCCGCCCGAGCCGGCCACCAATCACGACCACCGATCACTTTCACGGAGTGGCAAAAACGCAGCCGGGCCGGCCCGCGGTGGGCCCGCGGCGGCTCCGCGGCAGCTCGGCCGCCGCAAGCTCCGCAGCTGACAACCTCGGACAGATGTGGCAAGCTGCAGCTAACTGGGCCGGCGACCGAGTCTTGGTCAACGTGGTCAGCTCCGACCACCCTCAGCCAGCTGCAGTTGAGCAGCGCTCACAGCTCAGTGGACACAGCTTCGGCCCGAGGCCGCACAGTCCTTCCTCGGGACCACAGCTCCCACAGCTCTCGGACCACACTGGGACAGGGCCAAGGCCGGTTGAGACAGAGTTGGCTGCAGAGCCATGGCGCCGATCCCGTGCGCTCTCCTCGCGTGGTCAGACTCCAGTGTTACATCATACTCCAGTGTTACATCAGGACGGAGACGATCGTTACAGCCCAGTCACCAGATGACCGCAAGCCCAGCTGCCGGCGGATTTTCAGGACGGAGACGATCGTTACAGCCCGGTCACCAGATGACCGCAAGCCCAGCTGCCGGCGGATTTTCAGGACGGAGACGATCGTTACAGCCCGGTCACCAGATGACCGCAAGCCCAGCTGCCGGCGGATTTTCAGGACGGAGACGATCGTTACAGCCCGGTCACCAGATGACCGCAAGCCCAGCTGCCGGCGGATTTTCAGGACGGAGACGATCGTTACAGCCCGGTCACCAGATGACCGCAAGCCCAGCTGCCGGCGGATTTTCAGGACGGAGACGATCGTTACAGCCCGGTCACCAGATGACCGCAAGCCCAGCTGCCGGCGGATTTTCAGGACGGAGACGATCGTTACAGCCCGGTCACCAGATGACCGCAAGCCCAGCTGCCGGCGGATTTTCAGGACGGAGACGATCGTTACAGCCCGGTCACCAGATGACCGCAAACCCAGCTGCCGGCGGATTTTCAGGACGGAGACGATCGTTATGGCCCGGTCACCAGATGACCGCAAGCCCAGCTGCCGGCGGATTTTCAGGACGGAGACGATCGTTATGGCCCGGTCACCAGATGACCGCAAGCCCAGCTGCCGGCGGATTTTCAGGACGGAGACGATCGTTATGGCCCGGTCACCAGATGACCGCAAACCCAGCTGCCGGCGGATTTTCAGGACGGAGACGATCGTTATGGCCCGGTCACCAGATGACCGCAAGCCCAGCTGCCGGCGGATTTTCAGGACGGAGACGATCGTTATGGCCCGGTCACCAGATGACCGCAAGCCCAGCTGCCGGCGGATTTTCAGGACGGAGACGATCGTTATGGCCCGGTCACCAGATGACCGCAAGCCCAGCTGCCGGCGGATTTTCAGGACGGAGACGATCGTTACAGCCCGGTCACCAGATGACCGCAAGCCCAGCTGCCGGCGGATTTTCAGGACGGAGACGATCGTTATGGCCCGGTCACCAGATGACCGCAAGCCCAGCTGCCGGCGGATTTTCAGGACGGAGACGATCGTTATGGCCCGGTCACCAGATGACCGCAAGCCCAGCTGCCGGCGGATTTTCAGGACGGAGACGATCGTTATGGCCCGGTCACCAGATGACCGCAAGCCCAGCTGCCGGCGGATTTTCAGGACGGAGACGATCGTTATGGCCCGGTCACCAGATGACCGCAAACCCAGCTGCCGGCGGATTTCTACCGTTTCTACACCCCTGCATGTGTGATTGGTCGGAGTGGCGTATGTGGCCGTGATATGGGTATCGGCAGCAGCCAGTCGACTCTCAGTACACGGCTCGTTCGGAACCCCGGGGCATCCGCCACAATGTGGCAGTCCGTCTGATGTGGTGTGTTCGACCCTGTTGTCCCGTCCTATCCCTGATCGGTGCCCGGTCAGGAGCAGTAATCCTCAGCACTCGGAACTTGGTATCGGTGCCCTACTCCGAGTCCCCGCAGCGGCGGTCCGAACACAATCAATCCCAGCAGCGACGCCCGACAGACGGACCGACGGACCGACAGACGGCACCGCAGAATACATCGAGGCCAGCCAGCCGCGCGGCGGCGGCGGCGGCGGCAGGCCAGCCATGGCGGAAGTAGGCCGGGGGCTGGGCCGGGCTGGGCTGGGCCGGACTGAGCCAGGCTGGGCCAGTGAGCGGCTGTGGCTGGTTTTCCGGCTGCAGTCCGCCCGGTCTGCGCCGGGCAGCGCCACGCCGGCTTCACTGCGGGTACCTACACAACACACTGCACGCGCAGCCGACACGCACAGTGACAGGCGCCGTGTGACAGGCGTCGTGTGACAGGCGCCGTGTGACAGGCGCCGTGTGACAGGCGCCGTGTGACAGGCGTCGTGTGACAGGCGCCGTGTGACAGGCGCCGTGTGACAGGCGCCGTGTGACAGGCGCGGTGTAACAGGCGCCGTGTGGCAGGCGCCGTGGCGGACGGCTCCCGGTTGGACGCGGTGTGTGACAGGCGCCGTGTGACAGGCGCGTGGCGGACGGCTCCCGGTTGGACGCGGTGTGACAGGCGCCGTGTGACAGGCGCGTGGCGGACGGCTCCCGGTTGGACGCGGTGTGTGACAGGCGCCGTGTGACAGGCGTGTGGCGGACGGCTCCCGGTTGGACGCGGTGTGTGACAGGCGCCGTGTGACAGGCGCGTGGCGGACGGCTCCCGGTTGGACGCGGTGTGTGACAGGCGCCGTGTGACAGGCGCGTGGCGGACGGCTCCCGGTTGGACGCGGTGTGACAGGCGCCGTGTGACGGGCGCGTGGCGGACGGCTCCCGGTTGGACGCGGTGTGTGACAGGCGCCGTGTGACAGGCGCGTGGCGGACGGCTCCCGGTTGGACGCGGTGTGTGACAGGCGCCGTGTGACAGGCGCGTGGCGGACGGCTCCCGGTTGGACGCGGTGTGTGACAGGCGCCGTGTGACAGGCGCGTGGCGGACGGCTCCCGGTTGGACGCGGTGTGTGACAGGCGCCGTGTGACAGGCGCGTGGCGGACGGCTCCCGGTTGGACGCGGTGTGACAGGCGCCGTGTGACAGGCGCGTGGCGGACGGCTCCCGGTTGGACGCGGTGTGTGACAGGCGCCGTGTGACAGGCGCGTGGCGGACGGCTCCCGGTTGGACGCGGTGTGTGACAGGCGCCGTGTGACAGGCGCGTGGCGGACGGCTCCCGGTTGGACGCGGTGTGTGACAGGCGCCGTGTGACAGGCGCGTGGCGGACGGCTCCCGGTTGGACGCGGTGTGTGACAGGCGCCGTGTGACAGGCGCGTGGCGGACGGCTCCCGGTTGGACGCGGTGTGTGACAGGCGCCGTGTGACAGGCGCGTGGCGGACGGCTCCCGGTTGGACGCGGTGTGTGACAGGCGCCGTGTGACAGGCGCGTGTCGGACGGCTCCCGGTTGGACGCGGTGTGTGACAGACGCCGTGTCGCCACTGACCCGGTCGTCGTGACCGGGTCGTCTGGACACGAAACAGAGAGACCTGAACACGACACAGCGGGGTCAGCCCTGCCGTGACCGCTTCGTGGCGTGTCAGGCCAGCGGTCAGCGATCAGCCGCAGACACTGCCCAGTCGCGCATCAGTTACCCGTCACAACCCGGACCACAGAGTCTGCGTCATAGAGCTGGATCCACAAGACTACGAGGGATTGAATTCGTTCTGGTGAAATGACGAACGACGAGAGCCTTAACACCAGATAAATTCATGTTTACTTCATAAAGTATGACTACACGACTCCTTCATATGGGTCGAAGAGTCCATTCATCTGTTTGAAGGCCAGCCCGGGGCGCCGTCACACAGTCAATAAAAACGAAGGTTAAACACATAACAGGTACAAACAGGTTAGTTCAGGTACAAACAACGGCGACTCGGTAAATACGACATGACCACACTCTTTTGCGGAACGGTCCATCATTAAAACTGCGTAATATGATTGTCCATCAACCATGTGCGAAAAATCAGCAACGGCTAAACGGCCTCCACATCACGAAAACCACAACACCGTTACAACGGGATGGGCCATGAATATTCAGTCTATCAGTAGATCTGAGCTGGCCGACTTAACGCAACGGACTGGCGGACAATACCAGACTTAACGCAAAGTCCATGTTCGACTTAAAAAGCACCCTCGCCGTGTCATAAAACTGCTCGTCAGCTGGCAGTCGTGCCTTACACCGGGCACATGAGTCAGTGATACCACGCCATGACCTGTCCGCCCGTTCGTCCACCTCAGCCGACCCTCCGCCACCTGTCCGTCTTTGTCCAGCGCAGTCGACAAAGAACCCCGCCACTCGGCCGAACTCTCCGCACGCTCGTGACGTATCGGCAGCGGGGCCAGTGACCGCCGGGAGGATCTGTCAGTGCCGACATTAGAGCTCCGAAGTCCGTCATCTCGTGGTCACTGTGCGCCGGTACGCGTGTCCCGATCGCGGCCTGGGAGAGCCGGCACCATACAAGGCGGCGCGGGGAGTGCGCACCGCGCCTTATATGGTGCCGACGGGCCCCTCACGCCGTCTGCCACCCCGCTATCTACAGCGCCAGCGCCACTTCCTCGTCGGGCCCGAGTCGTGCGGTTACGCCGCCGCGCGGAGCCGCGATAGCGCCACTTCACTCTGACACCGGAGACAACTGGTGACTCGGTGAGACTCGGTGAGACTCGGCGAGACTAGAGCGGCGGTGCACGCCCCGCGAGGCAGAGGTGGCGTCATTATGCACTGATTTACCACGGAACGGAGGTCAACTCAGTCCACACGTAATCAGCGAGATTTAAAGGGTGATTTGTGGCGAGCGAGCATGCAGACTTCGCAATATAACGACCGGTTAGATAAGCACTGCCACAAATGAAGGTGTACGGTGCGGGCATACTAACGTGTTCTTGGTGCGAGAGTCAATGGCCGTATAACGGTGCTTGCCGTCAGCACTAAGGCTTGTGTCGTCATCCTACATTGAACTTACAGCGCGGTATACACCCGAGAGCTTGTAACTATCATCATTGTGTAGGGAACAAAGGGACTGCACAAGGCACGCCAACTGCTCTCGGGGTTCCTATAAACCTGTATTTCGTGCACAATGTGCTGTGCCTAGTGCAGTAGTATGCGCTGAGCGCTGTGCAGTGTTGGTCGTGCAGTGTACGACTGCGCTGTGCTGTCACTTGTAACTTGAGCGTTGTATAGAGACAGGTGGCCTGTAGGTTACCGCCAGGCCGGGCGGCTAGCATTACACGGCGACATAGCCGATAAACACACAGCGGCACAGAGCGGCTGTAGGTTACCGCCAGGCCGGGCGGCTAGCACTACACAGCGACATAGCCGATAAACACAGAGCGGCACAGAGCGGCTGTAGGTTACCGCCAGGCCGGGCGGCTAGCACTACACAGCGACATAGCCGATAAACACAGAGCGGCACAGAGCGGCTGTAGGTTACCGCCAGGCCGGGCGGCTACACTACACAGCGACATAGCCGATACAAACACAGCGCGGCACAGAGCGGCTGTAGGTTACCGCCAGGCCGGGCGGCTAGAACTACACAGCGACATAGCCGATAAACACAGAGCGGCACAGAGCGGCTGTAGGTTACCGCCAGGCCGGGCGGCTACACTACACAGCGACATAGCCGATAAACACAGAGCGGCACAGAGCGGCTGTAGGTTACCGCCAGGCCGGGCGGCTACACTACACAGCGACATAGCCGATACAAACACAGAGCGGCACAGAGCGGCTGTAGGTTACCGCCAGGCCGGGCGGCTAGCATTACACAGCGACATAGCCGATAAACACAGAGCGGCACAGAGCGGCTGTAGGTTACCGCCAGGCCGGGCGGCTAGCATTACACAGCGACATAGCCGATAAACACACAGCGGCACAGGGCGGCTGTAGGTTACCGCCAGGCCGGGCGGCTACACTACACAGCGACATAGCCGATACAAACACAGAGCGGCACAGGGCGGCTGTAGGTTACCGCCAGGCCGGGCGGCTAGCATTACACAGCGACATAGCCGATACAAACACAGAGCGGCACAGGGCGGCTGTAGGTTACCGCCAGGCCGGGCGGCTAGCATTACACAGCGACATAGCCGATAAACACAGAGCGGCACAGGGCGGCCGGCTGGAAACAGACACTGGCGCAGCTGAGAGCGAAATTCGGACAGTGCAGTTTGGTCGGTCACCCATCCCACCGCACTCAGCTCACAGCTTTTATTGATTATTTATTCCGTCTCACCCCCAACGGGCATTGTGCCCAATGACAGGAGGCGCTCCTTCTCCTCCTCGCTGGGATTGTGTTTACGAGGTCTTTCCCACAGGCCTCACCAGGTCGGACGAGACACCAACGCGGGTGACCCGGTGGGAGTCAAACTCACGGGCCACGCGAAGTCCATAGTGTTTATCACTGGACTACCCCAGAGCTGACCAGAGTCATCAGCGAGCCCACGGCCACCACAGCCGGCCCGACACTAACCGTATGAAATAAAATAGCTAAAAGCAGAACGACCATTGATGATTGTCCTCTGGGGAAACGCTGACCATAGAAGAGCATCACACACTGGCTACATGACCATAGTCAGAGCTGATCAAAATCGTTTGATCAGCGAGGCGGAACAAGTCATCGGCAAGAGTTGTCCTACATACCTGTTGGTTGTTATATCAAATAAAAGCATACAAATAAAAGATCAGCATCGCCCCATCGCCCCACCGCCCCACCGCCCCACCGCCCACCGTCCACCGTCCACCGTCCACCGTCCACCGTCCACCGTCCACCGTCCACCGTCCACCGCCCCACCGTCCGTCGCCCATCGCCCATCGCCCATCGCCCACCGCCCACCGCCCACCGCCCACCGCCCACCGTCCACCGTCCACCGTCCACCGTCCACCGTCCACCGTCCACCGTCCACCGTCCACCGCCCGCAGCCGGCCGTCCGCCGTCCTCAGCTGCGCCTCCACCGACCGAACGGGTCCGCAGCCGGCCGCCGCTCTCACAGTCGGCTCACATACACATTACACACATCAGCAGATGTAAGACGGCCCCGCGGACAGCTGTGTTCGCAGAGATCTCCATCGGAGCACGATGATAAATGCCGTTGCAACATACTGCAGGCGATCATTACCCAAGATCTGGCCCGCGAAGGTTGGGTTGCGACAGTAAACTTGACACCTGCACACTCCTTATCTAGTGTTGTCGACTATTGTCCTCAGATCGATTCGAGATATGAGACATTCCAGGCCTTATATGGCTCTCCGTTGGTGTTCCACGTAGATAATTCATCAGCTTCATTACATTTACCGAGAACATCCGGTCTGCTGAGTGATAAGCCCCGAGGAAACAGCCTAGCCTGGAGCGTATAACCATACACGGGCTTTCACAAAACAGCATAAACATGACACAGGTGATATGAGAGCAGCTGCGACACAGCACAGCACACCTTAATCACACAGCGAGCCAAACAACAACAGCACACCTTAATCACACAGCCAGCCAAACAAAAACAGCACATCTTAATCACACAGCGAGCCAAACAACAACAGCACACCTTAATCACACAGCGAGCCAAACAACAACAGCATACCTTAATCACACAGCGAGCCAAACAACAACAGCACACCTTAATCACACAGCCAGCCAAACAAAAACAGCACAACTTAATCACACAGCCAGCCAAACAACAACAGCACACCTTAATCACACAGCGAGCCAAACAAAAACAGCACAACTTAATCACACAGCGAGCCAAACAACAACAGCATACCTTAATCACACAGCGAGCCAAACAACAACAGCACACCTTAATCACACAGCGAGCCAAACAACAACAGCACAACTTAATCACACAGCGAGCCAAACAACAACAGCACAACTTAATCACACAGCGAGCCAAACAACAACAGCACAACTTAATCACACAGCGAGCCAAACAACAGCACATCTTAATCACACAGCCAGCCAAACAACAACAGCACACCTTAATCACACAGCGAGCCAAACAAAAACAGCACAACTTAATCACACAGCGAGCCAAACAACAACAGCACACCTTAATCACACAGCGAGCCAAACAACAACAGCACACCTTAATCACACAGCGAGCCAAACAACAACAGCACACCTTAATCACACAGCCAGCCAAACAACAACAGCACACCTTAATCACACAGCCAGCCAAACAACAACAGCACACCTTAATCACACAGCGAGCCAAACAAAAACAGCACAACTTAATCACACAGCGAGCCAAACAACAACAGCACACCTTAATCACACAGCGAGCCAAACAACAACAGCACACCTTAATCACATAGCCAGCCAAACAAAAACAGCACACCTTAATCACACAGCGAGCCAAACAACAACAGCACACCTTAATCACACAGCCAGCCAAACAACAACAGCACACCTTAATCACACAGCGAGCCAAACAAAAACAGCACACCTTAATCACACAGCGAGCCAAACAACAACAGCACACCTTAATCACACAGCCAGCCAAACAACAACAGCACACCTTAATCACACAGCCAGCCAAACAACAACAGCACACCTTAATCACACACCGAGCCAAACAAAAACAGCACAACTTAATCACACAGCGAGCAAACAAAAACAGCACAACTTAATCACACAGCCAGCCAAACAACAACAGCACACCTTAATCACACAGCGAGCCAAACAAAAACAGCACAACTTAATCACACAGCGAGCCAAACACAACAGCACACCTTAATCACACAGCGAGCCAACAACAACAGCACAACTTAATCACACAGCGAGCCAAACAACAACAGCACACCTTAATCACACAGCGAGCAAACAACAACAGCACACCTTAATCACACAGCGAGCCAAACAACAACAGCACACCTTAATCACACAGCCAGCCAAACAACAGCACATCTTAATCACACAGCGAGCCAAACAACAACAGCACACCTTAATCACACAGCCAGCCAAACAACAGCACACCTAATAACACAGCGAGCCAAACAGCAACAGCACACCTTAATCACACAGCGAGCCAAACAACAACAGCACACTTAATCACACAGCGAGCCAAACAACAACAGCACACCTTAATCACACAGCCAGCCAAACAACAACAGCACACCTTAATCACACAGCCAGCAAACAACAGGACATCTTAATCACACAGCCAGCCAAACAACAACAGCACACCTTAATCACACAGCGAGCCAAACAAAACAGCACAACTTAATCACACAGCGAGCCAAACAAAAACAGCACAACTTAATCACACAGCGAGCCAAACAACAACAGCACACCTTAATCACACAGCGAGCCAAACAACAACAGCACACCTTAATCACACAGCGAGCCAAACAACAACAGCACACCTTAATCACACAGCGAGCCAAACAACAACAGCACACCTTAATCACACAGCGAGCCAAACAACAACAGCACACCTTAATCACATAGCCAGCCAAACAACAACAGCACACTTAATCACACAGCCAGCCAAACAACAACAGTACACCTTAATCACACAGCGAGCCAAACAACAACAGCACACCTTAATCACACAGCCAGCCAAACAACAACAGCACACCTTAATCACACAGCGAGCCAAACAACAGCACACCTTAATCACACAGCCAGCCAAACAACAACAGCACACACCTTAATCCCACAGCGAGCCAAACAAAAACAGCACACCTTAATCAGACAGCCAGCCAAACAACAACAGCACACCTTAATCACACAGCGAGCCAAACAACAACAACACACCTTAATCACACAGCGAGCCAAACAACAACAGCACACCTTAATCACACAGCGAGCCAAACAATAACAGCACACCTTATCACACAGCGAGCCAAACAACAACAGCACACACCTTAATCACACAGCCAGCCAAACAACATCACATCTTAATCACACAGCCAGCAAACAACAACAGCACACCTTAATCACACAGTCAGCCAAACAACAACAGCACACCTTAATCACACAGCCAGCCAAACAACAACAGCACACCTTAATCACACAGCGAGCCAAACAACAACAGCACACCCTAATCACACAGCCAGCCAAACAACAACAGCACACCTTAATCACACAGCGAGCCAAACAACAACAGCACACCTAAATCACACAGCCAGCCAAACAACAACAGCACACCTTTAATCACACAGCGAGCCAAACAACAACAGCACACCTTAATCACACAGCCAGCAAACAACAACAGCACACCTTAATCACACAGCGAGCCAAACAACAACAGCACACCTTAATCACACAGCGAGCCAAACAACAACAGCACACCTTAATCACACAGCGAGCCAAACAACAACAGCACACCTTAATCACACAGCCAGCCAAACAACAACAGCACACCTTAATCACACAGCGAGCCAAACAACAACAGCACACCTTAATCACACAGCGAGCCAAACAACTACAGCACACCTTAATCACACAGCCAAGCCAAACAACAACAGCACCACCTTAATCACACTGCCAGCCAAACAACTACAGCACACCTTAATCACACAGCCAGCCAAACAACAACAGCACACCTTAATCACACAGCCAGCCAAACAACAACAGCACACCTTAATCACACAGCCAGCCAAACAACAACAGCACACCTTAATCACACAGCGAAGCCAAACAACAACAGCACACCTTAATCACACAGCCAGCCAAACAACAACAGCACACCTTAATCACACAGCGAGCCAAACAACAACAGCACACCTTAATCACACAGCGAGCCAAACAACAGCACACCTTAATCACACAGCCAGCCAAACAACAGCACATCTAATCACACAGCGAGCCAAACAACAACAGCACACCTTAATCACACAGGCCAAGCCAAACAACAACAGCACACCTTAATCACACAGCCAGCCAAACAACAACAGCACACCTTAATCACACAGCCAGCCCAAACACAACAGCACACCTTAATCACACAGCCAGCCAAACAACAACAGTACACCTTAATCACACAGCCAGCCAAACAACAACAGCACACCTTAATCACACAGCCAGCCAAACAACAACAGCACACCTTAATCACACAGCCAGCCAAACAACAACAGCACACCTTAATCACACAGCAGCCAAACAACAACAGCACACCTTAATCACACAGCCAGCCAAAAGCAGCAACAACAAGCACACCTTA
>JAXIVJ010002589.1:7500-106849 GCA_036785665.1 Chirona hameri
GACTGAAGGTCGGCTGCACAGCGTCCGCCACCACGATGTGACCTTGCACATCAAATAATTATCTATCACAAATTTATTCTTGATCATGAATATCATACATGGGCAATGAGAAACAGTAAACAAACATGGCGATGGTGGAAGTGGTGAAGCTATGGGTCTCCTAGAAAGTAAGATTTTATGAAGTTGTGAGTTGTGACATCACTTTTAGCGTGAATGGGGTGCGATAAGTAACATATCATTAATTTCAAATGTATACATTAATGCAATGTTCAATTTTTAGAACATCTAAAATGCTTGGTTAAAATCTCCACAATGACCCATAATTTTGAGGCAAAAGTTGTACATGCCCGACACACATGGGCATGGTCCACCCAGCCTCTGGCCTCATCTGACTTTGGATGCAGCCATTGCCACCAGCTACCACAGTCAGGAGCAAATAGCGAGATCCAAAGCAATGTGAGCCCAGCCTGCTATGCCATGTGATGTCAATTCTAAGATCGACAACGGAATGCTAGCTTCAATTATGGCAATTGACCTGAGCAAGGCCTTCGACAGCGTAGACCATAGCCTCCTCCTGCAAAAATTAGAATGGTATGGTATATCATTTCACTGGTTCGCCAGCTACCTTAGAGGACGCGAGCAGATGGTTCGTGGCGGCTCAGTGGTCCGTCCAGTGAATCATGGTGTCCCGCAGGGGTCTATCATCGGCCCTATTCTCTTCAGTCTATTTGTAAATGATATTGCGGGTTTTCTCGCTCATAGTCGACTACTATGTTATGCTGACGATACGCAGCTGCTCGATTGCTCGCCATCTGACAGTGACAGTCTGTCACAGCTAAAAATCCGCCTGGAAGAATCAGCAACATCAGTGCAACAATGGTTCAAAAATAACTCTCTGAAAATGAACGCAACAAAAACCGATTTCATCATTCTTGGAACCAAACAAAGGGTGGAAAAAGCGTCGAACTTCCAGTTTGATCTGTCTGGCACCACACTTCAGTCATCACATGCCATAAAAATATTAGGAGTCACCATTGACCAGACCCTGTCCTGGGACCAGCAAATCTCTACCGTGATGCGTCGATGCTATAGCATCCTCATCTCCCTGAACAGATTTCGGCGTCACTTCACACCAAGAGCTCTCATCACAATCATTCAAGCCCATGTATTCTCTCAAATAATTTATTGCCTTCCCGTTTGGGGTGGAGCAGCTGACTATCAATTGAATCGGATTCAAAAGGTGATTAACTTCGCAGCTCGAGTGGTCACCGGTGCAAGGCACCGGGATCACATTACTCCAACGCTGAACGCACTGCACTGGAACCGGATCGGCGAACTAATCGAGCACCGTGACTGTATCAAGGTGTATCGAGCCCTCACAGACCAAAATACCCCATCCGCAGTAAGAGCAATGTTCACCCCCCGATCAGATGTTGCCATGCGGGACACCAGGCTGACGGACACGGCGCAACTCCACCTGCCGAGGGTACGGCTGACCGGCACTCAGCGCTCATTTGTGTACAGAGCAGCGGTCGCATGGAACACTCTTCCAACAGAGACCATGAATGCCCAAACTCTGGGGAGCTTCAAAGTGCCACTACGAAAACGAAAGCCTCATCAGTAAACTGTCATCTGTATAGCACTATGAAATGGATGTATCTTCCTGTATATTATAGGGTATTGTGCTATGTGTGAACCTATGTATATGCTGCCTAACCTATGTAGAAGCTGTCAAACCGATGTCCCGAAAAACTATGTTCGCATGGATGGACTGGTTAATACAATACATACATACATGTCTGAAGCCCAGCGCTCTCCCAACTGAGCAACTAAGCAAACCAGGGCAGACAACAATCACACCAACCAAATATTTTAAAATACAATCCTGAATGATTTTAATCTTGATCTACCATTTTCTAAGCAGAATTGTATCACTTGCCAGTAAACAGAAATTGCAATATGGGATGGTTGAGGTAAACAGGGTGGGGATTCTACTTTTTTTGTTGGTGGAAGAGTACATATCTTCGCAAACAAAGAGTACAAAAATAACCTGATGGTAGGCCAAAAATAAATACTGATATACTAATGAATAATGATGAATGATAAACTACAAAACTAAATTCCCCAGATCAAAATGTGCTGACAATTCTTGGTAAGTACCTATGCATTCATGCAGAAAAACAATGTATACCTACCTAAGCACACATTTTCTTTTCAGGACAACAATTCAGAACAATGCCAGAAAACTGTTACATCAACATGGGCCTGGCGGTCATAACCAGGAAATGTGTCCATGTAAAATGAGTCACTTTTAGTGGGTTTTTTTCCAGTCTGGCTCTCCAACCGAATAACATTTCAAATCATGAACTGGCCTTCATATCATATAATTAAAATTATTTCAATGCTACTCAAAAAAATACCCACCGTGAGATCAACCCCACAATAATCAGTAATCACAACTCATGTGTGCGCTGCGTGTGCGTCACCAACAAACAATGACAAAGGCTGTTGTTTCACTACTCGCTACTATTCTATGAGCGAATGGCAAACGTCACAGGTACAAGGGAGCTAACGGCTATCCATACTGGTCCAGCTCTCAATCAAGCTAGTCGATTGGTCAAAACCGAATAGGCTTCTGACGTCACAAATGTGAGATAACAGCATCCCAGTGCATTTTGCCGTCAGAAAAGTAATTGTTACTCTTTTACAGAGTACTTGTTCTCTTTCTGAGGCAGGAGAATAATTGGTGGGGCAATTGGAGTAGGTCACACTGTGTTGTGGCATAGGGACCTACTCTAATTACATTTGTACTCCCAATAGTTTTACTCTCATCAGTCTCTCAGGTTGATATCTCTGGAACCGTTCCATGCAGCGCCATGAAATTTGGCACAGCTATCGATACATCTCTTTTGCATCTTCTGACTAAATTTGATGTCAGGGTCATGTCAGGTCAGGTCACCAGGTCACATTAAGTGACCCTACCTCAAAAACCAATCAGAACACTACCAAAGAAAGAGTTTTGGAACAACGATTTGAAACTCATGCGGTATGACAAGGTCATCAGGAACTACAATTCGTCTATCTCTATGAATTTTTTTCAAATCAAGGACTAATGACAAAATCAGTTGGGGAGGATCCGTGGGTTGTGGGGGGGAGAAAATCCAGTGGCGTATTTCCAAAAAGTTGTTGAGTGGGGAGGAAGGGGGAGGGGTAGCGGGCCATCAGCCGTCAAGTTGTTGACCCGGGGTGGGGGGGGGGGAGGGGTTAGCAGACCGTCAGCCATCAGCGATCTATATTATATTCCCCGACCTCTACGCTGTGGCTGTTGTGTTGTTGCGATGTTACAATAAATTAGTTGCCGAGACTCTTTACTGAATGTGACGCTTTCAGCGCAAATAACCTGTGTGAAGGGCAGACGTTGGAGATTTGTTTTTGCTGACAGTGTTTGCCTTGTGAGTTGGGTTTGTTCAAGGAAACTTTATAACTTTGTTCAAGGAAACTTTATAACTTTGTTTGGTTTGTTAACAGTTCAAGTTGGGACTTGGGTTTGTCTTTGCCTAAGCTTTTATTTTAATCCAGTGGCAGTGGGTGGATGGAGGTAATTGTGGTGTTGGCTACAATTCAGTCCAACTTTCCAAGCCAGAAGTCAACCTTTTATGAACAGGTTTTCTCTGCAACAAACACTTTTATTAGTTAATAAACAAAAACATTAGTTATTAGTAAAAAGTTAATAAACATATTTCTGAGGAGTACAAAAAAAAATCACTTTTTACCAGTCACAATTTGGGAGTACAAAATGTGTTGGTGTATATGGAACCAACAAACGTGAACTTTTCCAACACTGGGTAAAATCCAATGCAACAAGTTCCAATCAGTAAGGGGCTGATCACAGACACAGAATGCATCGAAATGAAAGATTTGGATGTCCCAAAATGCAAATGGCATTGCAAACTGAAGAAAAAAATAGCTGAAAGGTATACAGGCATCCATAGCAATAGGCTGAACTACTTCCTGACTTACCGTAAAGGTCGCCCCATTCTTATCCTGGAGTTCTTCAGCTTTCGGTATAGTAAAATGCATGGTCAATATTATCAGAACAATTTCACAATTCGGAAAATATCCTAAAACGGCCTGAGCATCTAACTTTGGACTGTAATTCTACACGAATAGGTTATAGGGCCCTGCGAATAGCATCTATAACGGGAATGCGACCTTGAGCTCAAGTTTTGGGAGCTCAAAAGCAAAGCAAAAGGCGGTGGACAAGTGCGGCACTCATGACGCTGTATTTTAGTATCGGCGCATGTTAAAATGCTGCAGTAATGTTTGGTGGTGCAAGTGCTCACTGATTGATGACCCTGGTACAAGTGTACTGCCATGTGCCATGACCATAGGCGTACCCAAGGGGGGGGGCAATTGCCCCTCCTGAAGGTCGGTATGTATGTTTTTTGGTGGGGGTACCTTATGCCCCCTAATCAAAAATTGTCCCCTCCTGGAGTGAATCCTGGGTACGCCACTGGCCATGATCCCCCCACAAACTAAATTATCCCGCCCAGTGGCGGATCTACGTTTGGGCAAAACAGGCATCCCCCAAACAAAAACAAAAATCGGTAGGGCCCAGACTGGTTATTGATTCACCTTTTTTGGAAGGATGCAATCTATTGACATATATAGGTATAGACGAACTACTCCGCCCGGCAGCCGTTCTCGCTAAGCGACACTAGCGCCGCAGCGGAGAAGGGATTGAGTTAGCGCGGCAGTGCTTTTGCTATGGCGGAAGGGCGATATTTGTCGGCCTGTAACTCAAAAACCGCGAGAGGTAACGCACTGAAAAAGGTTTGAGGACGTTGAGACATTCATAATGAATACCATGGAATACAAATATTCAGTCTGAACGTGCACAGTGATTATTGTCAAATATTGCCCCACCGCCATAGCAAAAGCATTGTCGCGCTAACTCATGCCCTCTCCGCTGCGGCGCTAGTGTCGCTTCAACTGGGAACGGCTGCCGGGCGGCGCAACAGCTGGAGTAGTTCGTCTATACTTATATAATATATAGGTCAATGATTCAATCACAATTCATTTTGGAATATGAATGATGCAGTCACCGTTTGATTCATCGATAACGATTTTGAGAAATTATTCTTTCCGATTCAAAGAATCAAAACATTTTTTGATCAAATCATGTTTGACTCACCATTGAAATAGCATTGCACATACTTTTTTTTATTCAATCAGCCTTGATTCTATACGGGTTTTGATTCAATCATGATTCATGAATAAAAAAAAATCCGGTGGTGAATAGATTCTTCTTTGATTCAAGGGATTTTGATTGAACGATTCCAATCGATTCAATCAGAGTCGAATCAATAACCAGTCTGTGGTAGGCAAACGTATGTTTTTGCCCCCCAACCCCCAACCCCAAACCGTTCCGAGAGGTTTGTGATTTTTGTTCCGGGAAGTCGTGATTTACCCCCCCCCCCCCCCCTTACCTCAACGACTTTTTCGCGCTGACGACCGGACTTCCCTCGCGACCCCCCCCCCCCATGCACAACGGTTTTTCGCGCCGACGAGCCCCCCCCCCCCCCCTTCCCGGTCAATTACTTCGCGCTGACGACCCGACGCCACCCCCTCTCCCGCCCCGATCAATAACTTTTCGCTGACGAAACTGAGCGAAATCCCCCTCCCCCCCCCCCCCCCCACTCGAAACCTAGATCCGCCACTGATCACGCCCACAAGGCACGCAGCCACTCCCTCTTTTCAGACAATTAAAATTTAGTTTATTTTTTATGAATAACAGACAAATAAGAGTTCATGAAATCAGAAAATCGGCGGAAATTTCGAAGGAAATAGTGTAACTTGTAAGACGGCAAAAAAGAAACATAACCCATTGACAGTGGCGTACCGAACATACGGTCATTCAGGGCATCCCCTGACCCTTTGGACCCGAGGCGCCCATGAAAAGCTGGCGCCCCTCCGATCAGTGACGGCGCCCCTCCGGCCAGTGAGGACACTCCCCCGGCCAGTGACGGCGCTCCCCCGGCCAGTGACGGCGCTCTTGCGGACAGTGACGGCGCCCCCTGCCATAGACCGCGCCCCTCCGGCCAGTGAGGACACTCCCCCGCCAGTGAAGGCGTTCCTCCGACCAGTGAGGGCGCTCTTGCGGTCAGTGACGGCGCTCTTGCGGTCAGTGACGGCGCCCCTCCGGCCTATTATAAAGACGTCCATATCCATAGATAATACGATGACAAATACAAACAAAATCGCCAACATTGGTGGCGCCCTCAAGGCAATCCCTGGTCCTTCGTGAATTTCTGCGCACGCCACTCAGTGGCGTATCCAGGATTCACTCCAGGAGGGGGCATTTTTTATCAGGGGGCATAAAGTGCCCCCACCAAAAAAATCTCCGGATTTGGCTCACTATGTCTTTAAGAGGGGCATATTTTCATTTTTTTCTTTAAAAACCCAAAAAATAATTCATTGTTTTCGAAATAGGGCCCTTCGGGCCCCATTTCCAAAGGGGCACATACGGCCAAGGGGGCGCGTACGGACCTTCAGGAGGGGGTGTTGCCCCGTTTGCCCCCCCCCCCTTGGGTACGCCTATGGCGCCACTCCACATTGGTACTACAAGAGTCAAGACGCTATATATTACTGCCATCTTCTTCATACTAATAATTACAATAATGCTCAGGTTCGTTTGATATAACTATAACCGCAAACAAACGTTAATAAAACAATAACATGCTGAAAAACTAGCTAGAGCAAGAGATATCAAAATCCTCCGTAACTGTCGCTGCAAGAATTTCGCGAGTTCATATATTTCATGTATACAATCATTTCTCCTGGTTCCGAAACAGTCAGTCCACTGAAGAAGGCTCAACGTCAAAAATATATATTAGACACTTTTTAGATATTTTTTTCATAACGTGAGGATAATGTTATCCATCGTCTTACCAATTATGATATCATGCGTGTATTTTCCAACAATTTGGCACCAAAGTTTCTTTACCAGTCACAGAAGTGAATTTCGCTCCCGTAACATGCTCTGCAGGCACCAAACACTAAAATGTCAGACGCTATATCTTCCAAGAAGTTCATTGGAGAAAAGCAGAAATGTCACACTCATGATCAACTACATCGATTATCTCACAGGAAGAAAATACCTTCAATATGTAAGACATGAGGGTGTTCATTTTCAACAGACACCTCGCATTGTAACCTTATTTTTAGTTGTCTTAACCCGCGCACTGCAGGGGGGTTGATTTCCGCCCCCCCCCCCCCTCAGGTTTTTCAAAGATAGCGAAAAAACGGCGGCGCGCAGCGCCGCCGGGTTTTGATACACCTGTTAGGACATCAATTGCGCACACTTTGAAGAAAAAAAAATATGCTCGGGTCATCTCAGGTCAGGTCACCAGACCAGGTCAAGTGACCCCACCACCAATTTTTTTTGCAGTTGTGCCAAAGCCAGTTTTTCACCGATCAGGTTGAAACTTACAGGATGTCATGAGGGCTTCAGTACTTACAATTCGTATCTCTCGGAATTTTGATATCGGTGACCTAAGGTCAAGTCAATTTCGTAACCTCCCCATAATAAGTCAATGGGGAAATATACAAATGCTTCCTATTTTAAGGATATGCATGGTACTAGTCCAATTACTTCTGGATCATGTTATTATAGGATATTCTTGATGATCCAAGTGTAAGTTTTGTTCAGTGATCCCTATTGGGTCATTTGAGGTCATGCGAGGTCACCATCACTTTTTTGTCAATAACTCTCGACATAATGAAGATAGAGAAGTAAAACAGACATCAATGTGTTTGTCTCGTCGAGACACGTCTTCCCATATGCAACATGCCCTACTTGGGTCACCACTTGACCTTGACCTTAGGTCAAATTGTTAAGTTGACTTAACAAGGTCACCATATATATCATTCAAAGCGCCTTGACAAGATAAACACAATGGCGTAAGCAGTTTTCCGTTATCTTTATTAGGTAAAAAGTTAATAGCAAAAAAAGATTTAGCAAAAAACGGCATTTTTTTCCCTTTGACCTCTGGAGCCTCAAATATTGACCTGAGATCAAATCTGAGGACACCTTAGCGATTACAAATTTCACTGGCGTTTACTTTTTTCCGTTTGTTTCTAACTATCATCGTTTCTGAGATATATGGGAATTTCTGGAGCGATGTCCTAAAACAGGCAAAAACTGGAAAATTTGACGTTTGATGACCTCTGGTGACCTCGATTTTGACCTGACTTAAAAAAAAACACTGAAATACTTTCGATAGAACATGTATGAAGCTATCAAATGCCTTTTTCCGCTTTTCGCTACGTTGCGTAGTTTTCGAGATCTCAGGGGGGGGGGGGGGGCGGAAATCAACCCCCCTGCAGTTCGTGTTCGGCGCAAAGCCCCTGCAGTGCGCGGGTTAAGAAACTCACTTTTGGTCACTTTTAGCTCAGTCGGGAAGGTGGTGATCCGCAGAGTGGAAGGACCCGTGTTCGAAACCCGGTGCCGCCCGCTCTTCGGACCACTGACTTGACTTGCCAGGTCAGGTGTGGGGTGAGCCTCCGCCCACTCGCACCTTGGGAGGATGAGGTGTCCCGTTGGGGTGAGGGAGAATAAAAAAGAACATATCGATGGTGTCCCACTCGTAAGAACAGGCTGGGGTACGAAGCTATCATATAAGGGATAGCTCGGGTATAGGAAGAAATGCAGACAGATTTCAATACAAATTGTGTCACTCAAATTATACCTCTTCACAGTCATCACTCGAGCAACGCCAGCCTTTCACAGATCCTTCCACATTCTGACAGGTAGTCAATAGTTATATATTAAAATATATATTTAGCCTACAGCACCATTACACATTTAGACAC
Source organism: Chirona hameri (assembly GCA_036785665.1). NCBI lineage: Eukaryota > Metazoa > Arthropoda > Thecostraca > Balanomorpha > Balanidae > Chirona > Chirona hameri. Next base: position 16,375 of record JAXIVJ010002589.1, read on the forward strand.
CCAGGAAATGTTGGCAATTGCTCGAAAGAGATCATTTATAAGGGCGCATTGTGACCTAGACTAACAAAGAAAACTCAGCAATAGACTTTCCATGTACATATACAATGAACAGCACGAAAATCGACCAGCCGTCACCAAGTCTTCATTTACGAATACGCCCTTCACCTGTGCAGAAACATGCCACCGGCGTGTCAATTGAAAACGGCACAAAGGAAAATGGTACAACATATACAATTTCAAAATTTACTTATCGAAGAGCATATCACACGAACATAAGTAAACATACCATATTCATCCCAATCTGTAGGTACATTATATTTTTAATACGCACTTCCCTAGCAGTCAAATAATTCAACTCGTCAACTTAATTGAATTTCCGTAAGAAACAGCCTCCTTGATCTTCATTCTGAGCACTGCCCCAAAAATCATGCCCAAAAACATAACATAATAACCAGTGCAGCAGATAACCCTATTTGGGATGTCAAAGATTCACACAACGTATATTACACATTGGATGGTTATCAAACCACGGTACACGAAACACTAAGCTGCCATATAATTTTCGTTATTCATGCACCGAAAACCTGATCGTGCACTGGTTATGAAATTCCATCACTCGGGTATAATCTACCGCAAGATATTAGGTAATTTGGTTATCGGGACGAAACCAGAGGGCTGGCAGATCTGGAATTATATGATTAAGTGATGACGTTTTTTTCGGCGACATCAGAGATCCTAAGATGATTTACTTGATAGGAAATGTCAGCCATACTATGTTCAATTAACATATTTGAACCAACGTGCTTCAGAACACAACACACAAAGCTGAAATACGCTATAATTAATTATTCACCAGGTGACAATCAGAATCACATCACACGATATTGACGCCATTGAAAGCAGGGAACAATCAAGCTCTAGTGCCTACATTGTGCTCAACACCAACACACCAACCACTGCTCTGCTCAGCTCTTAAGGACGATCGGGAGGATAATGATCAGCATGAGGATCAGAATGACGGCCGCCAGCGCGATCTTCATCTTGAGGTCGCGGAGGTACATGCGCCGCTGGATCTGTCGCGAGCTGATGTAGAAGTCGTCCGAGGTGGTGGCCAGGTGTTCAGACTGCTCCTCCAGCTGGCTGAGGCTGGCGCCGCGGTCCACGATCTTCTCGACGTTCTGCCGCATGATGCCCGTCACCTCGGACACCTGGTCACGCACGGCGGCCACCGGGTCGCGCTGCCGGCCCGGGTGCGGCCCGCGCAAGAAGAAGTCGTCACCGCCGCCGTCCTCGGCGCCCAGCAGGCCGGCCCGCTCCGAGTCGTCCGCCGTCTCATAGTCATCCGGCTCAGCCTTGGTGCCGAGTCGGGGCTGCATTGTGCACCGAGTCCTACTGGCGGTCGGCCTGCAGTGGCAAAAGGAAATAATCACATTTATGGGTGCATAGAAGAGTTTGTTATGGATATTACAATACAATTTGAAGAGCTTCAATTTGAAGCTCTTCAAACCCACTTCAAACCCACAAAGCTTGAGCGCCATATAGGCCGCCTCGTCGGTGCTGACAAAACGTTGTTTGGCGTCACTGGCGGCAGAGCGCTGCACCAATCAAATTGCAAGATTTCAGCTAGCAATAGCGCAATAGTTGAAATTAAACAGTCTGTTGGTGGCGATTGCTGCGCCAAAGCGCTACGGCCGGTAGCGCTGGTTGCGGGCGGGTTTCGATGCTGACGTTGGTCAAGTTAGCAGCATCAGATATCACACTGGCAGTGTGATATTTCGGGGTGTCTCGATTTGCCCCAACCTTTGCATACAGGGCCTCCTCGATGCGCTGACTCCGAAAATATGCCTCGTAGGGTGGTATTTTTTTTGTCGTTTACGAGTTACAGCCATCCGCTTGAGCGCGGCGCCGACGAAGGAGCAGGGCCGCGCCAGTGACGTCATCCGGCGGTCCGCCGAGTTCAAGGTCAAATGGCTCGTGTCTTTACCTGGTTCTTGAACCAGGTAAACCTCTCCTCTACCACTCGCGGCTCGGTTCGGCATGGGGCGGAGCCTGTTCGCTGGTTGGGCGGAGCCTGTGTAACCCGACCAGGCCACCACGTGCCCACGTGGTGGTCTGGGCTTGAGTAACCAGGTAAAGACACGAGCCATTTGACCTTGAACTCGGCGGATCGCCGGATGACGTCACTGGCGCGGCCCGGCTCCTTCGTCGGCGCCGCGTTCAAACGGAAAACGTTAGTCAGTCAGCCTCCAGTCAGGGGCGGCGAATAGGAGAGAGAGGGGGTAAACGACACAGAATACCACCCCATAGAGGCATATTTTCGTAATCAGCGCATCGAGGCCCTGTATACAACATTTGGGGCAAATCGAGTTGATTCCGGCCAAAATCTTACAATGGCTGTAACTCGTAAACGACAAAAAAAAATACCACCCCCTAGAGACATATTTTCGGAATCAGCGCATCGAGGAGGCCCTGTATGCAAAATTTGGGGAAAATCGAGACACTCCGGAATATCACACTGCCAGTGTGATATCCGATGCTGCTAACTTGACCAACGTCAGCATCGAAACCCGCGCAGTGTCAGAAAAGTTGCTCGGTTCTCCATTTTTCTGAACTTGGAAGTTTTGTTCCGTGCAAACTTTGACTGTATTTTTGTTTGTTTAGTCTGCGGGTGTAAATGGCTGACGAGCATAACAAATAGACTGAGACTTGACTTTCCGAACAATGGCCGGAACGTGACAGCGATGCGACACAAATTGTTCAAAAAATCGTAAGGCGGAACCTCCAAATTTCCAACATCCGAAATTTCTGCAGTGATTTAGGGGCGTTTCGACGCCCCCTTCTAACTCGGCTCCTATGGGGCGTAGACAAAAAAAACGAAAACACCGTTCGAAAGCTCGTCAAAATGCATTTGGAAACTATTTCAGTCATTTTTGTAGGCCACTATTGAGGTCACCAGAGGTCATCAAGGGTCAGATTTTCAGAAGTTTTAGGACTTCGCTCCAGAAACCCCTAGATATCACAGGAACTATGACAGCTAGGAACAAACGGAAAAAAATCAATGGAAAGCTCTTGAAAAATCCAATTGCTAATGTGTCCTCAGATTTAAGCTCAGGTCAATAGTTTAGGCTCCAGAGGTCATCAAATATCAAAAAGGCAATTGTTTTAGCAAAACAGTTTTCACAAATATCTTTTCACCTAATAAAGATAGGGCAATTATTTTGACGCCATCGTGTTTTTCTCGTCAAGGCGCTTCGCATCATATGCATGATGACCAGGTTAGGTCAACTTATAAATTTGACGCCAGGTCAAGGTCAAGTGGTGACCCAATTAGGTCATGTTGCACATTGAGAGACGTGCCTCGACGAGACAAACACATTGGTGCCAGTTTCACTTCTCTATCTTGATGTTGTCGAGTTATTGGCAAAAAAGTGTTGGTGACCTCGGATGACCTCATCTGACCCTGTAGGGGTCACTTGAACAAAATTTGCACCTGGAACTTCAAGAATGGCCTATGATAGCATGATCCAGAATGAATTTGGCTGATATAATTCGTATCCTCAGAATAGGAAGCATTTGATTATTTCCCCATTGACTTATTTACGAGCGAGCGAGCGGCTCGCTCGTCCTTCCGTGGTGTATGGGGCAAATCTGATTATGAGCGGCCCGGCCCGATCCGGCCCGTGGCGACGCTTTTGAGCTCATATCTCTGCAACCGCACGTCCGATTGACTAGCGGACTTCTTTGCTGAGCAGCCCCATCTAACCTACCCTGTTTGAGACCAGTGCCGACTCATATGGGTGACTACCACTCCGCGTGGCACGTGCAGCGTGAGGAGTGTTGAAAAGTATTTTATAGCAAAAACTCCGCAACGGCTGGGCAGATTATGTGCAAATTTCGTGTGTGGTTAGGGACCCCTCAGCCGCCACTTTCACACAACTCAGGAGTGTGGTGACTGCACGTGCGCACCCCTCTTCTATATCTCAGGAACGGCTGAGCCGATTGTGTTCAAATTTGGTGTGTGGTTAGGGACCTCTCATCTGCCGCCTTTCCACAAGTCAGGGGTGGGGTGGCTTTGCACGTGCGCACGTGCACGCCCCTATTCTATATCTCTGCAACGGCTGAGCCGAGTGTGTTCAAATTTGGTGTGTGGTTAGGGACGTCACAGCCCCCACTTTCCCACAAGTTAAAGGTGGGTGCTTCTGCACGTGCGCACGTGCACACCCTTTTTGTATCTCAGAAACTACTTGCCCGATCGAGTTGAAATTCACCATACATTTCCTTCGCGCTCGCTCGTTTATCGCCATCTACGGCGCCTTACTGGTAATGGGGAGATCACAAAATTGACCCGACCTTAGGTCACCGATATACAAAACGAGATATACGAATTGTAGGTACTATTGCCCTTATGAAATCCTGTAAGTACGAAATCGATCGGCCAAAAACTGTGAAACATTTTTTGGAGCTGGGGTCACGTGACCTGGCCTGGCGACCTGACCTGACATGACCCGAAGTCAAAAATTTCACACTAAATGGGTAATTGATGTACCAACATCTGTGTCAAAAACGGCAGCGCTGCGCGCCGCCGTTTTTCGCTACCCTCGAAAAACCTTAGTAGGGGGGGGGGGGGGGGGGGGGGGGGGAGGGGGCGTCGCCCCAAATTCACGCCCCATAGGAGCCAAGTTAGAGGGGGCGTCGAAACGCCGCCCCCCCCCCCCGGCACGGCGCGGATTAGCATAGGACCCGGGAGTCTCGGTCCCCGACTGACGCAAAGACCATATCTATACAGGAAATACGACTGACGATTCATCAACTTTCCACATCATAATATATATGCACATATTGGCATATGGGAAAATAGGCTGTGTAGAAACGCGTATAAAACAATTACGCAAAAATTACTGGTATACACATTACCAATTTTTTCCCGCTGCTGGCAATAAATTTGTTCCGCGAACTTAGATCGTGGAGCCACTTTTCTGACACTGAACCCGCGCGCAACCAGCGCTACCGGCCTTGGCGCTATTGGCGCTAAAACGCAACAATTGCCACCAACAGACTGTTAAATTTCAACTATTGTGCTATTGCTAGCTGAAATCTTGCAATTTGATTGGTGCAGCGATCTGCTGCCAGTGACGTCAAATTACATTTTGTCAGCACCGACGAGGGGGGCCTATATGGCGCTCAAGCGGTGTCACCCCTGGTCGCAGTGTTGTGGGTGGAATGGCTGCATGTGGGGAGCCAGGCATTCTGTGACCAGGAGGCTGGGTATGAGCAAGCGTAATGGCGCTTACTACTTATGACCATGCAATACCGCTATATAATTTATGATGGGGCTACAGGTTTGAGACAAGAGCACGGCTGTGGTCACACCTATGGGTCACCCAAACAACATGGGTTTGAACATGAACAAGGTACCTCACTTTTATAGGTAAAGCATTTACCTGTTGGAGTGTCTCTACACAAATGGTTAACACTAACAGGTCACTGGGATACCGGATCAATGGGATAGTGAGTCAAGTCATCTCTTGAAAAATGTCAATGTGTTAATGGGATAACAGGTGAATGAGTGGACCATCCACTAGTGAGGCACTATAGTTTCAGTTGGGTATGGACTCTTCAGACATATCCTCACCTCAGACTTTTCATGCTTTCAGTGTAGATGATACTGACACATTGTGCTTTAGTGTGTATTGTTTACATTCTGATAGCATGAAAAGTCTGAGGTTAGAATATGTCTGGGGTTATGGCAGTCTGTGTTGATGTTGATGTGTGACTGTGTTGATGATGAAACATTGTTGATGATAATAATTGGTGTTCATGGGAACACCAAATACTATGGTCAGTGGTCACACAGTGTCCATAACTGCAGGACCAATGTGTCACAGAAATACAGTAACAGTTGAACATGATGGTGATGATGTTGAAAATGGGTGGAAAGGAAACATAAATATACTGAGTTGCCTGGTGCTGGGACATACCCTGCTATTTACAAACCACACCAATGGACAATGTACAAACCACACCACACAGGTATACTATACTCATGGATGGACACAAGGTGGTATATACTAAATCCTTCTGAAATATAGTCAGAACAATTCCTAAACGTTCAGACCAATAATTTATATTAATGCTGTCAATAATTAACCAGTTGTCACTTGTGAGACAATAGGTATTTTTGGCTGCACAGTGCACTATTTTGTCTTGCCCTTAATGCCAGTGGTATGAAAATATCAGAAGGTGAATGCCAATATTTCTGGCTGGGAAGGTGGTATGCTGAACAATGAAAACCATCACATTACAGTGATCTATGTATGCATCAGAAAATGAGACAGCAATGTCTGTATGACCAGAGCAGGCATCACACTTTTGTACACCATGCTGTAGGTAGTGTTACAGGCACGAACAAGGGGCAGCAGTGCAGCCGGCTTGATGACATCACTGGGAGGCTATTTTGCACTATCAATTATAACTTTCCTAGATTAGGTTAGGTTTGGTGTTTGAAATAAACTTTAGGGAATCACTTCCAAGCAAAGGCAGTGCCAGGTAGTTGCTTGAGAGGAATCAAATATTAAACCTAACCTAACCTAGGAAAGTTATGATCGATAGTTAAAAATACCCTCTGTGACATCATCAAGCTGGCTGCACTGCTCGCCCCTTGTTCAGGCCTGTAACACTACCAAAGGCCCTATAACAACACTACCTATAGCGCGGTGTACAGAAGTCGCACCTGAAGTGTGACACCTGCTCCGGTAATACTGCAATGTCTTCAATGATCTACGTTTTCCCATTTTACCTTGCTCTGCCCATGATGTGGATGACATGCTGTGCATTATTAATCATGGAATCATAATGAACCAATTTGATACTATTATGGCCACATAAGCACAAATCACGGAAATGACCATGCTACCAAAGGAATGCAGGACTTACTACTTGGAGAGTCCCTGTTGCCTATATCTCGACGAGAGTCCAGCGACGTGGATAACTCGTTCCAATTCAACCCCTCAGACGATGAATTTTATCTTGTACATTTCTTTATTATTTCGCAAATAAGCATTCTGCCGATTGATTCACGATGATATCGAAAAACAATGACACCAATCACAAACATCTGATCATATGTACGTCATGCAGCAATATTCTCAGCAATATGGGCCACCTTGTTTTTATTCAGTGTTTTATTTTGTCGCAAACGACGCATTTGTGCGCCGGAATGAGAAGCAATTACGTTTCTTAATATTTGTATATCGAAGCTCAGCGGAATGTGCTTTTTTTCTTTTAAATTGTATTAGATAAATACTTTAAATCCAATAATAATTATCAGGAAACAATATATTCTTTTGAAAAGTTTTAAAGTCTTAAAATGTTAGTTTCTTAGATATCGAAGCTCTTGTAAAAAGATGCAGGTTATTTGGCGCAGCAAAGACAAACAATGCTGTCTAAAAGGGTGTTAAGAGTCATATTAATATTGATTGTAACTGATTGTCGACCTTCAAGACGAGAAGCCGGACTTTATGGGCGGTATATATATACACTGTTGGTGGTAAAGCGAAAAACAAATCGTGATTATTGCGTGATTTTGTAGTCAGGCTGGTGAAAGTAGGTTAGTCTGTGGCTTGCCAATACATTTAACGATTTACAAGCTTAAGACATAATTAAAGGTGCTTTTACCTACAGGGAAAGAAGCTGGCTTGTTTTGCCCGAACTGCAAGACTACGGATTTTGCAAGGCTTCGTCTGGCAGGTCAGTCACAGTGGATGGATGTCCCCGCTTGTCTCTAGAAGTTGATATGCATACTTGCCTGTCTAATCTATTTTCTAGATCATTTGTGTTTGAGTTTCATATTTCATAATTTCCATAGCATGATGCATTTTCATGTGCCTAAAACGTTCTTATCTATTTGTTAATTTAGACCATGCTTTGTAAGGTTTCAATATTTATAGTACTAGTAGTTATGCTAGTTTTTGTGATCTAGTTGCTAGAAGCAGTGGTTTTGAGTGAGTTTTGACTGAGTTTGTTTGTTGTTTCTTATGAAGAATAAACAGGACATGATAAACTGGGTATTTCACATGAACATTGTTATATAATATATCTGTGACAAGATAACTGATCTTAGTCTTTTTCCTAATGCAGCTGGGTAGCACAGAACGTTCATTTAATGGATACGTTCAGTTTCCATATGACCAGTAATACTCTTGAGGTTGTATCACATTCATGTATGTTGTGTATCATCCTCAGTATTTGGTTGACTAAGTTAAGTGAAAATGACACTGTCATTACATTAATGGTGACAAATCAGGACCAGGAGTGTTTTGTTGTATGGTTTCTGCTACTATTTTGAATAGGAAGAACTGGTTTATGGTCAAATTTGTATGTGCCACTTATTAGATATTGCTTTCCTTCTCAGCCTTGGATTGAGTTAAGCACAACTTTCTTGTAATTGTTAGTATTTGCTTTAATAACATATTTTACTGTTTAAGTCATGCATAATTATTAAGCATTCAACTCTGCTCTTGTAGCTATTGCACAATTATTTCTGTATTTACACTGCAAAATAAGGAACTGCAGCAGTATAATAAAAAATAAGGAACTGCAGCATAAAGCTGTCAAATAACCACATATATGATGAAACATATGCTGCAGGAACTATGGTAGGACATTTTACAAAATCCAGGTGGTACTTACATATTTAATCTTTTTTTTGTGCTTAAAATGGCTTACAGATGAAAGCATTTGTCTAATCTAGCCCAAAACCAAAGTCCATAATTTGTGTAACCATGCCACTTGATGGTGATTTAAAGGTCATTTTTTATGATTAATCAGGGATTTTCTTTTAAAGCATACTTTTCACATACTGAATCGATGCCTCCGAATCACTTAAACGCGTTATAGCTCGTCAGAAAGTATTGAGGTACGGATAGCTGTCGGCGACAGCTATCCGTATATCCTGAACGACGATGCCCTTGGTCACTTGGTGGGGAAAATATCCGAGAAACTGAAAACAATGTACTCAATTCACTGCACCGTGACTTGCATGGCGAATGATGCACCTCAAAAAGCACTGCGTGACCTGAGTTGGGTAGAGTGAAGCGCGAGACATGCGCCGAATTATATTGTGTACCTCGTTTACATTTGTTATGATCAAGCGGCCGACCTTCGGTCGGGACTCGCGTATATGCACTACAATTACTGAAAGTTTCCTCAATATGTTTTGTTGCTGTTCAAGCATCACAAGTTTCTGCCTTCAGTTACCTTTTTATTTGATTCGCTTTTGTTATCTATGTGACTATGTGTAAGATTTTAAGTTTTGACTTTTGTCATTTGGATCACAGCGATCGTAATGCATCGGAATAAGGACCGCATTCACCATACAGGCGCCCAAATGTAGGCGGCACTGTGGAGGTTCACCAGCACATGCTCCGACCGTTTTGGCACTTGCCGGTTTCACAACGTGACCACTGACCAGTTTGGCAACTGCGGTCTGCGTCCTGCAGTGGCTTCTCTGTTCTGTCGTGTCGTCATTGCTCAAGGTCAGCATGATGCGGGGCTCTCCTCTCGGCGGCGTTACTTTTTGCCTATATTTCCTGTCCATTAAGACCTATCACTATTAGCCTCTATAGCAGGTACTCAGTGTCTGAGATACAATTCTGTGCTGGGGCGGGGTCGGAGAGCCGGGGAGGGGTCCGTGGGCAGCTGTCCGGGCGCTGACGGCCTCGTCTGGCCGCCGCGGGGTACACCTGTCGCCGGCGTACGGCGCAGCGCCGCCGGGCGACAGGTGGCGCCGCGATCGCCGTTGCCGCGCTGCCCCGGCCGCTGACGTCACCCTCTATAAATAGGTATGATCTCATCGCCCTCCGGCGGCTCGATAAAAACTGGCTGGCCCGAGCGCCGCGCGTTCAGTGCCGAGCGGCGCGCCGGGGTGGCGTGCTGCCGCTCTCCGATGTATGTTCTGTCTGATGGTGCCAGCGCGCAGGGCGGCTGGCGCAGCGCCCACCGAGACGTCCACTTGGCACGGGGACGCCATTCATACGCCGGGGAGAAGGGGACGGGGTTGTGTGTATTTGGAGCCGCCACTGGGCGCCCAGTTGAGGCGCGGTGGTGTTCTGGTGGGCTGCGTCGGGTCAGGCTCGCCCCGCCCTGCACTGGTCTGCACTGTATCGATTTGTGAGTAGACGGGGTGCAGTGGCCTGCACTGTATCGATTTGTGAGTAGACGGGGTGCAGTGGCCTGCACTGTATCGATTTGTGAGTAGACGGGGTGCAGTGGCCTGCACTGTATCGATTTGTTAGTAGACGGGGTGCAGTGGCCTGCACTGTATCGATTTGTTAGTAGACGGGGTGCAGTGGCTTGCACTGTATCGATTTGTGAGTAGACGGGGTGCAGCGGCCTGCACTGTATCGATTTGTGAGTAGACGGCGGGGTGTGGCCGGATGCCTTGGTCTCCATCTGGCACATATGGGGCAGGAGAGGCGCCTACGGGGTGGGTTCGTGGTGACTCGCGCAGCAGACTCGCGTGAGTTCGTGGTGACTCGCGCAGCAGACTCGCGTGAGTTCGTGGTGACTCGCGCAGCAGACTCGCGTGAGTTCGTGGTGACTCTCGCAGCAGACTCACGTGAGTTCGTGGTGACTCGCAGCAGGCTCACGTGAGTTCGTGGTGACTTGTGCAGCAAGTTGTGAGCCATCGCTATGCTTGCTTTTAAAAATGTCGGTTGTTGATTAGCCCATTTTACGGTGCGATTCACGTACAATGAGTGAACACTGTAAACAATGCATAGGTCGTGATGGAAGCATTCCGCAAGTGTCCATTCGTGTTTGTTCACCACACGCTACTACCAATTAACGTGCTGAAATTCTGCATACAATCGTGCATAGAAACTTCGCCAATTCAGTGGAAATGAATCACGAAAGCTGTCTCTTGAATGTCAACAAAACCTCAATTACGGATTTTTTATCGTCGCAATGCCAATGGAAGCGCTACGGAGGAGATTGTTTCTCACCAGACTTGACAGAATGCTTCCTGAATCGTGTATGCGAGCACGTGTTGTCATTCTGGCCAGAGCCCTGTATGGCTGTTGCCCCGCCTCATCCTCGTTATAGCGGGTGGAGTTACGCAGCCGTGCCTCCTCAACCAATGGCCAATTCTGACACGGGATCCGGGTAAATTGCTGCCGTTTCTCAGCGCGATAATCGTCGCAGACAATCGTCGATGTTTGCGGTCGTTTGCTCGCAAATGCTGGGCATGTATGTGTATCTGGACGCGGCCTGGCGCCGTTAACGGCGCCATACGACCCTCTGAATGCGGCGGGAAGTGGCGCTGGACGGCCGTGCTCTGCAGCGGACCGCAGCGACTCGTGACTGCGCAAACTACCGTCGTGATCAACTGTCCTGGATCCGGACTCCAGACCAGTGCAGACGCAGACGGCAACATTTCGCAGGGGAACGGGTAAAAAGCTGCCGTGCGTCGCCCTGCTGCTTTTCCCTGTCTTGCAAGAGTCTCCCGAGACAAACAGGACGCGTCTCCCAGGACATTCAGGACGTGTCCTGGGAGTGTCTCCCGTCCTGTAGTCGTCTCCCGGGACAGACAGCACGTATCCTGTCTCCCGTCCTGTAGCCGTCTGCCGGGACAGACAGCACGTATTCTGTCTCCCGTCCTGTAGCCGTCTGCCGGGACAGAGCACGTATCCTGTCTCCCGTCCTATAGTCGTCTCCCGGGGCAGATTGGACGCGTGCTGTGAGCGTCTCAGACAGGACCGTCCTGTGGGTGTCTCACAAGACCGTCCTGTGGGTGTCTCAGACAGGGCCGTCCTGAGAGCGTCTTGTGAGCGTCCTGTGAGCGTCCTATAGCCGTCTCCCGGGGAATATAGGACGCGTCCTGTGGGTGTCTCAGACAGGACCGTCCTGTGAGCGTCCTGTAAGTGTCTCAGACAGGACCGTCCTGTGAGTGTCTCAGACAGGGCCGTCCTGAGAGCGTCTTGTGAGCGTCCTGTGAGCGTCCTATAGCCGTCTCCCGGGGAATATAGGACGCGTCCTGTGGGTGTCTCAGACAGGACCGTCCTGTGAGCGTCCTGTAAGTGTCTCAGACAGGACCGTCCTGTGAGTGTCTCAGACAGGATCGTCTTGTGAGCGTCCTGTGAGCGTCCTATAGCCGTCTCCCGGGGAATATAGGACGCGTCCTGTGGGTGTCTCAGACAGGACCGTCCTGTGAGCGTACTGTGAGTGTCTCAGACAGGACCGTCCTGTGAGTGTCTCAGACAGGACCGTCCTGTGAGTGTCTCAGACAGGATCGTCTTGTGAGCGTCCTGTGAGCGTCCTATAGCCGTCTCCCGGGGAATATAGGACGCGTCCTGTGGGTGTCTCAGACAGGACCGTCCTGTGAGCGTACTGTGAGTGTCTCAGACAGGACCGTCCTGTGAGTGTCTCAGACAGGATCGTCCTGTGAGCGTCCTGTGAGCGTCCTGTGAGTGTCTCAGACAGGACCGTCCTGTGAGTGTCTCAGACAGGACTGTCCTGTGAGCGTCCTGTGAGCGTCCTGTGAGTGTCTCAGACAGGACCGTCCTGTGGGTGTCTCAGACAGGACTGTCCTGTGAGCGTCCTGTGAGTGTCTCAGACAGGACCGTCCTGTGAGCGTCCTGTGAGTGTCTCAGACAGGACCGTCCTGTGAGCGTCCTGTGAGCGTCCTGTGAGTGTCTCAGACAGGACCGTCCTGTGAGCGTCCTGTGAGTGTCTCAGACAGGACCGTCCTGTGAGCGTCCTGTGAGCGTCCTGTGAGTGTCTCAGACAGGACCGTCCTGTGAGCGTCCTGTGAGCGTCCTGTGAGTGTCTCAGACAGGACCGTCCTGTGAGTGTCTCAGACAGGACCGTCCTGTGAGCGTCCTGTGAGCGTCCTGTGAGTGTCTCAGACAGGACCGTCCTGTGAGTGTCTCAGACAGGACCGTCCTGTGAGCGTCCTGTGAGTGTCTCAGACAGGACCGTCCTGTGAGTGTCTCAGACAGGGCCGTCCTGTGAGCGTCCTGTGAGTGTCTCAGACAGGACCGTCCTGTGAGTGTCTCAGACAGGGCCGTCCTGTGAGCGTCCTGTGAGTGTCTCAGACAGGACCGTCCTGTGAGTGTCTCAGACAGGGCCGTCCTGTGAGCGTCCTGTGAGTGTCTCAGACAGGACCGTCCTGTGAGTGTCTCAGACAGGATCGTCCTGTGAGCGTCCTGTGAGCGTCCTGTGAGTGTCTCAGACAGGACCGTCCTGTGAGTGTCTCAGACAGGACCGTCCTGTGGGTGTCTCAGACAGGACCGTCCTGTGAGTGTCTCAGACAGGACCGTCCTGTGGGTGTCTCAGACAGGACCGTCCTGTGAGTGTCTCAGACAGGACCGTCCTGTGGGTGTCTCAGACAGGACCGTCCTGTGGGTGTATCAGACAGGACCGTCCTGTGAGTGTCTCAGACACTACCGTCCTGTGAGTGTCCTGTGATTGTCTCCCGGACAGACAGGATGTATTGGCTAACCGTCAGTCGGTCGGACCCGGACGATCGGCTGTGTGCGGCAGTGTCTGCGTTCCGTGTTTTCCCTTCCGCGTCTGTTGCCTCGCCGCCGCACGGCCGACACTCGGCCACGCGGTCAGGGGACGGACTGCTGCAGCACGCCACGTATGTCAATCGCCCGAAATCCGTGACATACGTGGTTCTTCCTTTGTACGGCATAGCCGCCGAGACTTCCCTGCACTCCTCCGCAGTCCGTGGGCGGGGCAGTGGGGTCCACTTCCTCCTGCTCTCCAGCTCTCGTTCCTTCGGTGACGGTAGGTTTTGGTGGAAGGACGACAGTTCCGTGCCTCGCCGCCCACCCCGCTAAACGAGCCGTCGGCGGTGACCTTCGCCCAGCGAGGTCACGGGCGGACTGGTGGGTGGCTGGCTGGTCGGGATACTCGTGATTCTCCGGCCCGGCCGTGAGAGTAATTAATTCCTGATTCTGCTGGGGAGGTTCGCCGGCGGCGGTGCTTCTGTCGCCCCGATCGTCTGCCCTCTGATCGTATCGGCTCGAACGGCGACAGCCGGGTGAGAGGGCGGTGCACGAAGCGGCGGCCGCGCGGCGCCGGCTGCCTTTGATAGTATGCCGAGCTTGTTTGTCCGACATCGATAACCGACTCGCTCGCCGATCAAATATGAATCAACCGCTCTGCAAAAGGCAAAAAGGCAATCAATGTCGCGGGATGTCGCTGTAACTGCTGCGTTTTCTCCGACGAAGTGCATTCCGTGCAGATTCTATCTGGATCGGTTGGATAGGTCTGAGCATGCGGCTAGCGCTTGCGGTTAGTTGTCTGCGACTTGGGAGCCAGATAAAGACTGCACGGACTGATCGGTCGCACGGAAAGCTGGAGCCGCTGTAGGTGGCCGCCGATAGTGGTGAGAAGGTCGTGCTCCGTGCCGCGGCCGGTCGGCGGCCGGCAGTGACATCAACAGAGATGACACGATTCCCGGATAGGCATCTCGGAGCAGATTTCAGCTCGCCGGTGGGGGCGCTGCTCGGTGCACGTCTGGCTGCATCTGAGCAGGTGCCGCTGCCGCTCTGAGCCGCCGTGCTCAGGAGCTCACTGCCAGTTAGCATACCTGCGTGGTTATGTTTAGCAAGGACGGACTTCCCAGCGGAAAGCTGCTGTTCCAGCCACACGAAGGCATCTTCATCAGGATCTGGCGGCCTTAAAATGTACCGTCTGCGCTTACTACAAGTGCTAAGCCACGTCAACGACAGGCGCTGTGCGGCAGAGGAAACAAGCAGTATGCAGCGAATCCTCCTTGTCGGCACCGACTTGGCAGCGCGGACAGCGGGTAGCGGCGTGACTGACCCGATTGGAGACAGTTGAACTTACGGAGAAATAACTCAAAATATTATCCCCACTTTGTGTACTTACACAGCACTTATGTCAAGGAATAATCGTGCTGACGTGAGGTAATGTGTGGCCTCGAGAAGGACTGGTTGACCCGGCTTTCGACTAGGCCTGCTTTTTCTTTCAACATTGCGAAAATGCCGTCTGAGCAGGGGTGCAGTTTCCTATTCAGTTGAGGTGGCTTCAGCCCCCCCCCAACTTGGCTTCAGCCCCGCCCCCCAACTTGGACGAGAAAGTGGGTCAAATCCGGGGTGAAATCTGTATTTTTGTGGATTTTGATGGTACTATAAGCGATTTTTCCCAGCTCAGCCCCCCAACTTCTCTGGAGAAGCTACGCCCCTGCGTCTGAGTACATATTCAGACCGGGTGAACGGCGTCACGGAACCACGTGGCACCAGGCATACATTACTGACCTAGCTTTTCAACAATAAAAAGCTCAATGAGCTCAATACAAACAAGCCGCTACTGTTGTGGGCGCTGGTCAGCTCTGGTTACCAAGGCTTTATAAAAGATGAAGAATGTCGACACATTTTGTCGGGTGAACAATTCTTCAAATTCAAGCTCGCTTTATTAGCAGGGAAGAGATTGCTTTAACATTATTTTTCCAACAGTTTTGGCTCTTATAAATATATTGCTTAGTTCTTGACTGCGAAATAAGCTCACGGAAGTTTTACTGTATTATTAAGTTGTATCAAGTAAACTAATGTTGAGCATGAGTTTTGTTTTTTATTCATGTGAATCGAGCCAAAAACACGATGCTGTGAATCGGGTCCAAATCAGGATGCTGTGAATCGGGTCCAAATCAGGATGCTGTGAATCGGGGCCAAAAGCATGATGCTGTGAATCGGGTCCAAATCAGGATGCTGTGAATCGGGTCCAAATCAGGATGCTGTGAATCGGGTCCAAATCAGGATGCATCATTTCGATGGTAGGTGTGAAAGCTACATGTGTACTCGTTCTTTATTTTGTCGCATGTGCAAGCGAACCTCGGCAGAACTCCGGTAGACAAACACCAATTTCTGGTTCAAATCGCCTATGACACATTCTACTAGGACTGATTAGCTGCTATATCAGGATATCTCGATTATCGCGAGCCATGACAAAGGAAACAGCACGCAGGTGTTTATATCTATGACTTGGCATCGGTACTATCCCCTATGTCTCTAGGGTTAGAGATTGTGATAGTGGCTGGTGAGTTGTAGCAACTCGAGTGTGTTTGTGAAGGATGACCGGCACATGACTCATCCCTGATGACACGCATGTGCGTCGGCGGCGGGGGGGGGGGGGGGGGGGGGGAACGCGTCCCCCAGTTCAAAAATGGGGGAGACGTCCCCCCAGAAAGCAGACTTGCTTGATTTTTGTTTTGCTGAATTCGTTCCAAAGGATATGTAACTTAATTTATTCTTGGCTCAAATTACGTCATTTTGAACCATAGGTATCGTTGAGTCCTTTCTTTGTATACTTAAAGATGTAGGTACTTAATAACTTTGTAGAAAATAAAATTATGATATGGTGGCTAAAAGTTGGTACACACGATTGGAGCTTCTGCTATGATTGAATGTCAAGTTCATCCATTAATTCACCATTCATTCCAAGGCCTTACATACAATTCAGCCAATGCAGCGAATATCGTGATGTCATGGGTATATCCATCAATATGCTGTGTTTAAACAGCAATCAGTTTTATACTTTAGTCCTTTTGAGCCGCTGGAATTTATATAAATGAGTGCTATAGCAGCATGCATGGTATAATTTCAATGGTTGAAGAACTCTCTACAATCCATGAGAAGTAAGTTTTTGGAAATATATCATAGAAGGGGTAACTACTTGCTTGATGGGCAATAGCGAATAAGATTCGCGAAAATAAGTGTCCACGAACACTCGCTAAAATAAGTTTCCCTCCAGGGGCGGATCCAGGGGGAGGGGGGGGGGGGGGGGGGGGCAAGGAGCCATGGATATGCCAAGGGACCATGAAAAAACACAGCCCCCCCCCCAAAAAAAAAAACGGCCGGACGTATAGCAGTGGATGGCTGACACGGCCCGCTCTACCCTCCCCCCTCTCAACAACTTCTTGCTAACGGCCTGCTACCCACTGGCGGATCCAGGGGGGGGGGGGGCATTAGGGGCAAATGCCCCCTCACAGGAACATGGGTAGGCATTAAATACAAGTATGCCCCCGCACGTTCTTGCATTGGCTGTAAGAAGTGATAACCCGCGCCCCGCTGGGGTGCAGAATCTGCCCCCCCTCCAGGATTTTCTCAATAACTTGAAAACTATATTATATATCGACGTGAAACTTTTAAGGTACCTTAGGCTGCATCAATTATACGTCTTCTCACAAGCTTTCAATGAAATTTGTGTAGAGTACTTTGGGAGATAATGACGTTTTAGTGACGTCATGTCATGTCATTTTTCGTATAAAAATGATAAATATTTGACAAATCGTAGAAAATCAAGTGTTGAAGTAAATTGTAAACAAAAAGGTAAAAAGCAAGCAAATGACATTCTCTTCAAAATGGCTATCTCATATTTGTGAAATTTTTAGATTTTTATCCCCTCCAAAAAAAAAATCGAAGAGAAAAAACATGCGCAAACTGATCATTTTCAACGATATTAAACAAATTGAATATATATTGGAGAACCAAGTATGGACGATATCCAAACCAAATTTTAAAGTAGTATCCTTATTTTAACCGACTTATGGCTCCCTAAGTATAAGTAACTCATGACGTCATTTTTTAAGATGCATGTTTTGGCTTTTATTGACCAGATACAGACAAATAAATGCTATCAAGGTATTTCTGAGACAAAACTAGTCTAGAAACATGCCTTTTGTATTTAGATCAATCAATTATAAATGTTTTCCTTATGGACTTGACCTTAACCTGAGGGCCTTTATATGGGGTCAGGTTGTGAAAATGGCCGCTACTATCGAATTATACGTGTAAAGTAACCCATAAAACATGTGTCGCATGGCTTTCGTAGACCTCTTGCCAATAGGGACCTTTTGTGACCTGACCTTGACCTTTGCTTACAATTTCACTTTCGCTTATGTGGGCAATTAATTATACCTTTGAGAGCACTTTGTGCGAGAATAGTCGCAATCTAAGGCTATGGATAGAAAGTATGGCCCATTAACCCTATTAGTGGCAGGGAGGGGAGGGGCAGATTCTGCACACCCTCATGTTTTTCTCAAATGTCTTCGCAATGGCTAAAGGTATGCTTCTGAAATTTTATGACTTTTCCTAAAACTAGTCTGGGTAGATTGTCTGAAAATTTAAAGACGATAGCTTGAACAGGGGCGGTTCCATGACTTAGTATTTAGGAAGGTTCTGATCGGAAACTGTGTTTTAGCGTGTTCATCGTGATCTTCATGGAACAAAACCGTCTGTACCGACTTTGCGAGAAATAACAATGCTTGAACATATTGAAATGGATGTGAGGTGATCATTCATGCTGAAATGCAGCAAATTTTGTCTGTCTGAGGCGGTTCCAGCGACCAAAAAAGGAGGGCACAAAATCGTCATCTTGCTCCGCCTTTTTCTCTTTCCTGGAGCCGCCTCTGATAACATATTTGGATGTGTTTTTCACATTCTTTTATGTCTCAATGTTAGAGCGGGTGCCATCTCATTTTCATAGTCCTATGCAGCAGACAGCTGGTAAAATGTAATTATATTGCCCCACATACTTTTAAGTCCAGTAAACGCCTATGAATTTTGCATTTTCAAATGTGAGCAGGATATATCAATTTTGAATTAATTTGCTGTCGATCCATATAAGTTTTGTCAAAATCAGTGTATAGAACTAGGAGTTACGAAGGTTTAAAACAAGTTATATTATTGGTGCATTTTTACCCCCTGTCGCCACAATGTTCACAATTGTGTATTTTTTCTCTCAAATGTAGTAGACCAGTCTGAGGAGAGTCATACCCTGTTTTAATTTTGACAATTGGGCCAGTAAATTCGAGATCTCCTGGGGCCGAATCTGCCCCCCCCCCTGCCACTAGTAGGGGTAGCCTGGAGCCTGCCTGTCACTAATAGGGTTAACTCAAATACCTCGATTTTGACCCTTGACCTGGCTGTGACCTGACATGTGACCTTATTTGGAAAAATGTCGCGTATGCGTCTCATTGAGAGCTTTCGATTGCCGCCTTGCGCCTCTCGCTGCGGTTATTGGATCGGAAGATAACGAGAGGGTGGCGTGTTCGGCTGAATACCCCAGCGGGGCGCGGGATAATATTAGGGGAAAACACTCCCCCCTCGGTTAACGACTGTTTTGCGGTGAGGACCCGACACCCCCCCCCCCCCGCTCAACGACTCTTTGCGCTGACGACCCGACACTACCCCCTCCCCCCCGGTGTCAACAACTTTTTTTTACTGCGACTGTGATTGCGTCCCCCCGTAAAAAAAACGTGGCGACGCCCCTGATGACACGGTCGATCGCGACGAGGGTATCTAGACACGATCGCGACACCATACCACTGCATATCATATCAGTGCACCACTGAGCACCACCACCGCCCGACCTTGGTGACTCTGGATGCGTCACTGCAGTTGCCGAACTGTGAGAGCTGACAAACCGCCACAGTCACACCCGCGCCCACTGGTTGAGCTAGTGGGCCATCAGGGCCATAATTGCCCCAAATTATTTAAATCGGCCGAAAATTTACACATTGCAGGATTTTAGAGGATATCTAAGCAACTTTTTCAATTAAAGATTGTTTAAAAGCACTTAAATGGTCAAAGAAGCTAAATCTTATGCGTTTAGTTTTGCCAGTTTTGTATTTGCCTCCCCAAACCTAATTATGTTGTCCGTTCCCGACCTGGCCGACACGGCTAAAGTCAAAAACATGTTTTTTTTTTGTCATTGGGCGTGTCAGACTGAGATAAGATAACGCACATGACTCAGTCTTCGCACATTTTCCCAGGTGAACAAGTCGGTGTGCCAGTCTAGAAGGTTCATGGTGCCGATCTAAAAACCGACCTGTAATCCGACTAGAATACTTTTGTATGACTAATGCCCCGCTCAAGCTTCATTGTCCAATACCATTTATGGTCATTCGAGATCATGCGTTGGCTAATTAAAAAAGTTTGGCTTTCCCAGCGAAAGGCTATTGTGTCGTCGGTATGAGGTCAGCATCAGTATCTCGATCATTGATCATCTGATCTGGAAGTCTGCAGGCGCATCTCGCTTTGTTCGCCGGCTCTCAGTTCTCGCTAACACATTAGCTACTTGGTCAATCCACGCGCAAGTCGCATGTCACGCTGACCTCTGAAAGGTCGTGGCGCATCTGTATTTTTGTGGTTATTTGTGGACGAACAGTAGAATTTCCCGAGATGTATAACTATATATACGACTGCTGGAACTCCTTTGTGCCTATTATCGTTATCTTGTTTATCTGCATTTTTTCATGTTTACATCTTGTCGCTCGTTTTTGAGAACACTTCAGCATGACTCATAGTCATGCCTCAATAAGTGGTTTCCAGTCCGCTGAACTTTTCAAAACTTCAAGCTTGATATGATCGATCTTGTTTAAACTGTGTTGCGGACTCAAGATTGATGCCATGACCTAATGTCACGATTTAAGTATTTTAAGAGCATAAGCGAAAAGATTTGGTTAAGTGTCTGTGGCGGTCACGACGGCATAAATACTAAGTTATTCAAAACAACATTTTCTGCAATAACCAATGAATTAGTTCATTTTATGAATCTATGTTTTGATCACAGCATGTTTCCCTCATTATTAAAACAGGCGGTAATTAAACCAATTTACAAAACGGGCGATAAACAGAGATTTACAAACTACAGACCGATTAGTTTGCTCCCAGTTATTTCAAAGGTTCTTAAAAAACTCATACATAACCGTATTAATGAATTCCTTATTTTGAACAATATAATAAATGACAACCAGTTTGGTTTTTGGAAAGGTATGAGTACCTATATGCCATTACTAATACAACAAGACAAAATCACCAAGGCTTTTGAAACCGGCCATGTGGTTTGTGGTCTCTATCTAGATTTACGTAAAGCATTTGATACAAAAAAATTATCCTCAAAAAGGTACATCGCTACGGAATATCAGACAAAGCATTCAATATGATAAAATCATATTAACCAACCGTACGCAGTGCGACTCAGATAGATAATTTTCGTTATAATTACTTGTCGGTAAAAATAGGCGTTCCTCAAGCATCTATCCTAGGCCCCCTTCTATTTATTATTTATATCAACGATTTTCCTTTAATAAGCCACGATATGACCTCGCTTCTGTACGCTGACGATACAGCGATCTTCATTGAAGGCTCAAATGAACAACAGTTGCAGGAATCTATTAACAATGTATCCCCGACAATTGCTGCCTGGTTACAGGCAAATTGCCTTTCTCTAAATACAGGTAAGACCTACCTTCAAATAAACAACAACACCAGACGTTCACTTAATATTTCGCTTAACTTGGCAGGAGTCAACATTCATGCTGTAAGTACCGTAAAGTATTTAGGTGTATTCAGGGCCGGCGCCGCATATTTTCGGTTGGGGGGGGGGGGACAGCTTTTCCAGAAAGGGGCTCTTGGCCAAAAGAGCCCACCCAGCCTGCAATATTATGTAATATATATAGTTAATATCATTTCCGTCTTTCTCGTTCCCGCACGGATTACCATTTATTTATGATCAAACTTGAACACTTTAAATAGAGCATCACATCCTTTATTTTCATGTGGCATTGTGGCGTCACACAGTTCAAGTTTTTACTCAATGTGACGAAGTTATCAACTATAACTTTTTCATTGCTTGCGACATGTACGAAGGATGTGTTCACTAGTTACCATAAGGAATTTACTAGTCATCACATTTTCTTTCGGTGCTATCATCTCAGACAGGCACGTAGCCAAGATTTCGTCCAGGGGGAAGGGGCGGTGCCTTGAAAGGGCCCTTCCCAAGCGTTGAAAGGGCCAAACAAAACGGATGAAAACGCAAGTTACAAGGATTAAACATACGGTATGACAGGAATGGAATGGGCCATACCAACTTTTAGGAACTGGAGTTAGCAAACTGCCATATCAACTTTGGAACCAGCGACACCAATTTGGAATCAGCTATACCAACTTGAAATATTTGTTTAAGCTCAAGACCTGGAACTCTTAAACAAATTGCGCCGCGGAGCGGCAGGAAATTTTGAGTCTTATGCCCTGGATATGCATTCCCATGTCAACGCGTCGCATTGCGTATGGTGCGTACCTCTAAAAATGCTATTGCGCGTTTAAAAGAAGTGCGGTAAAAAAGTGCTAAGTGAACTATTTTGCCCAATTATATAGGAAAGTAGCAACATAACACATAACGTTAAGGAACGATGGTCTGGAGGTCTCATGGCATGAACTCATCGTTTTTCTGGGTTATTAGCGGATGTTCACGGAAAATGAATTGTCATATGGTACACAAATATTGATTCTTCAATACCTTGCGCTTATTGTCTATGACAGTTTAATATAGGACTGTCAAAAAGTTAATTCTTAAATCATTTGGATTCCTGGGCGATCATGAGTGGAATATTATATAAATTTGTACGTTTTCGTCTGACAGAACTGTTGGCGCGATTACCTACCTACCTTTACCTTTCCTTGGCCTTTTGACCTACCGTTCGAAAGCTCGTCAAAAAATAATTTTGAAACTATTTCATTCATGTTTTGGCTTAATTCAATATTGAGGTCACCAGAGGGCATCAAAGGTAAAATTTTCCAGCTTTAGGACTTCGCTTCGAAGACCCCCAAATATCTCGGGAACTATGGCATCCAGGAACAAACGGGGAAAAAGCAATAACAAAAACTCTTGAACAATGCAATCGCAGAGGTGTCATCACATTTTAGTTCATGTCAACATTTTAGGCTCCAGAGGTCATCAAATGTTAACAAGGCTATTTTTGGCAAAACTGTTTTTCACAAATAACATTTTACCTTATATACACACTACACTAATACACACACTAACCCATAAGGCAATTATTTTGACGGCATCATGTTTGTCTCGTCAATGCGCTTTGAATCATATTCGAGTTGACCAGGTTAGGTCAACTACAAAAATTTGACATCAGTTCAAGGTCAAGTAGTGTCCCAAGTAGATTATGTTGCATGTTGGGAGACGTGCCTCAACGAGACAAACACATTGGTGCCGGTTTCACTTCTCTGTTTTCATTCGGTCGAGAGTTATTGACAAAAAGATGTTGGTGACCTCGGATAACCTCATGTGACCTTGCAAGGGCCCCTGGACAAAATATTTGCCTGCAACATCAAGGAGGGCTAGAGTACTACATCAGACTATACAAAGTTGTCCCGATCTGATGTGTGACCTAACTGGAAAGCATTTGCCTAATATTTTCACCCGCTGCCCGCTTGGCACCCGCTGCCCCCTCCCCCCTTGGCTACGTGCCTGATCTCAGATGACATCTCAACGTCCCGAAGGTGGAACGACGAGCACCGTTTAGGGACGCATATTCGCGCGCCATATCCCGATCAGGAACCTCGCGCGTCACCTTCTGATGGACATGGCACTTGGCAGACTGCCACAGAGTTGAGCTTGCGCTGCTTCATCGCGCCCCGAGACAGTCTGAGAGATCATTCAGCTCGTCCACCCGCCAGGCAGGCCGAAAAGGGCCCAGCTGGCGGTTGGAGGGGCAGCTGCCCCCCCCCCTCCTGCCCCCCCCCCTTGTGGCGCCGTCCCTGGACTATACATAGACAATGATTTAAAATGGAAATCGCATATTTCCAGGCTTCTTGCGATCCTTGGCAGGGTTAGTGTTTGGTTAGTGCAGGGGTTTAAGATAGCCTAGCAGGGGCTTATATCGAGGGTGAGACATTATTTCAATACTAAACAGCTAAAACTGCTGTACAACTCACTGTTTTTGTCATATATCAATTATTGCTGTTTTCTCTATAGTAATACATACCCCGAACACATATACAAAATAGAGAAACTGCAAAAGCGTGTTGTACGTATCATTCATTGTCAAACTAGACTCGCTCACACTAACCCAATATTAAAAAAAACGTGCATTACTGCGTTTCCGAGACATCGGAAAACTACAAATGATCCTGCTAATGCATAACAACCTTAAACATGACTTGCCATCCAAAGTAGATCAACTTTTTGATATCTCAGAATCTGCAAGAAGCACACGAACAACACACCATTTGCATAAAATATTCACGAGTAAATTATATAGGATTCATTTGTTAACTTGGGCTGGACCCAGACTGTGGAATAACATTATAGCACCAAGGTTCCCAAACATTCAAACAGTTCCACAAAACAAACTTGCAATCAAGCGATTAGCTAAGCAATATTTTCTTAGCTGCTATTAACATTTCATGAATTTCTTTTAGGAAACATACATTACTAATTGGCATTGCATCGTATATCACGCGCTGGCATATGTGTTGAGATTTATGATAAGTCATCTCGGTATCCTATTTCCAATATACATTTGCATACTTAACCGAGCCATTACATACGATATATACATACGATATAACATCCACATAATCATGCGATACAGTATGTTAGAACTTACTTTAAAATATTGCTTAGTATATATCTATACTATATTATACAACACACTGCTTTAAATATATGTACTTATGAATTCAACATATTGCATATGCATTATTCATAATATATAATATACTGCTTATTCAAGATATATACGTATTAGTACACAATATTACATATGCATAACTTAATAGCATAGCATGTTCTTGTACGTAGCTTCACCCGAACCCCTCGGCGCTGCTCCAGAAAACCGACCGACTACAAACTTTGCTTAGCCGGTTTGGTCTTCGGAGATTTGGCAAATGACTTGGCATGAACATTGACCAGGAAAGGCTCTCACAATGGTATGAATGTGAAATCTAACTAACACCAGAATGATTGTGCAGATGCAATAACCTTTGGAAAAAGCAGTAGTCTCTGTCATTTGCTGTTTTCAGCAGTGACTACTTGACCCTTCTCTTATTTTCTTTTCTTCCCAACTAACAACCTAACAAATTCCCTTTCCCCTGCCTGCTATTCTTGTTTGCTTTTTTCAGTTTATTACCATTTCTTAGCAGGGAGTGCCGCGACTTTGTATTCTATTTTCTCTGGTGTTAACGTATTGGCTCTGAGTCGTTGGGTAAGAGGACCTGCTCACTCCTGGTCACCTTCTTGCTCATGGGTCGCGGCGTATTTAGAAGAAGAAAAATGTTTCGCCTCAATCCTTTGAACTTTGAATAACAGTCGTGCATTATAGGATGAGTTGTACAGGGCACATTGCAGGATAAATCGAACTTGGTATGATAATGAAATAGATGACTCAGTGGTGGTTGCAATTCAATACACTAATACCCCCGCCATTAAACAGCAGACCGTATCCCAAAATATTCGATCTGTTCAACCTTCAGAAGGAATTCACAACAAAAGCAGCGATTTGGCTTTTGTGAAAGGTGTTGCCAAATTTAATTAGAGCATACTTGGCATTGCCAAGTTAGCTGTATACAGCTTTAAAGGAATTGAAGGCATGCCATCAGTCGTTTTTTTCTTCTAGAACTGACCGTTGAGAGACTGAAAACCCACTTTTTCGCAAATCACTGCTCGTATCATTGCTCGTATTGGTAAAACTTCCTGTTCTCGCCATTTTACCTGACGTGCGCGACCTCGACCAAGGTGATATCATGGAGCGTGCTCGCCGAGAGAACTGTTCGGCAAAAACGGGCGCTTCTTATTGGCCGTATCAGTGTCGAGCTCGCTCGTTCGTAATGTATTTCGACAAAGCGCTGGAATGTCTACCCCTCCGATTGTGATAAAATCATCCGACCGAACCCATGCCAACGAGTGGGCATAGCTTGCCGTCTGACGTGCGCACTTGCGTGAGTGTGCGATTGGTGGACGTGTGAGGGATCACTCCGAGCACCTCATAACCCCCCCCCCCCCCCTCCCTCCGCCGTCTACCCGCTCAGCCCTAGCCCGGACCAGCCCCGCCCGTCTGGCAGCTCGCCTGCACATAATCCACCTCCGGGCCGCGTGGTCGCACCGCTGTGAATGGTGGATCAGCGCGCCCGCGAGCCAATTTCCGGGAATGACCGGC
Source organism: Chirona hameri (assembly GCA_036785665.1). Taxonomy (NCBI): domain Eukaryota; kingdom Metazoa; phylum Arthropoda; class Thecostraca; order Balanomorpha; family Balanidae; genus Chirona; species Chirona hameri. The sequence continues at coordinate 42,359 of JAXIVJ010002589.1, forward strand.
TGGCTTACCGAGGTACCGTAAACAGAGTGCAGGCTGCTTACTCAAGCCTACTTGTGGTGACGAGGGTTCAAAGTCGGTTTGCTCTTCCTCGGGTGAATAACTGCATGATTGGGTATGCGTGACGTTTCTCAGTTTATCGGAATGTATGAGCATTGAGCATACAATGGTTGGTTGTTTGACGTCATACAAACTCGCCAGTCATGTGTGGACTATGTGCTCAAGACGCACTCGTCTCAGTGCGTCGCTCGATGGGTGCTCTGTTCCAGGCTAGGTCAGTGGCGGATCCAGAGGGAGGGGTCATGGGGCCCTTCCTTGAGCATCACAGAGTCCATAGCTCTGTGTCTATAGAGGGTCCATTCTGGCGTGAAGAGATCCACTCTGGTCTTTAGAGACCCATTTCAGCCTTCAGAAGATCCATTCCAGCATTTACCAGTGCTGGCAAATGACTTCATTTAAAGGGACCATTCTGTCCTTCAAAAAGATCATGCTCACCTTTAGCGGATCTGATTTGACCTATTGAGTTCTCTGGAGTAGGGTCCACCAAGGTGTGGGGGGCCATTATATGACTAAGGTCTAAGGAGTTCACAATTGCTGCGTGACCGACAGGGGCGGCTCCGGGGGGAGGAGGAGGAGGAGGAGGAGGAGGAGGAGGAGGAGGAGGAGGAGGAGGAGGAGGAGGAGGAGGAGGAGGAGGAGGAGGAGGAGGAGGAGGAGGAGGAGGAGGAGGAGGAGGAGGAGGAGGAGGAGGAGGAGGAGGAGGAGGAGGAGGAGGGAGGGAGGGAGGGAGGGAGGGAGGGAGGGAGGGAGGGAGGGAGGGAGGGAGGGAGGGAGGGAGGGAGGGAGGGAGGGAGGGAGGGAGGGAGGGAGGGAGGGAGGGAGGGAGGGAGGGAGGGAGGGAGGGAGGGAGGGAGGGAGGGAGGGAACGGGCTGGCAGCCCCCTCAATGGAAATTGGCGCCCCTGCGCCGAAGGCGCAATCTGGACGCCACAGGCGCACCAGGAGCACTGGCGGCCGCATGGGGGAGGGAGGGGGGGGGGGGGGGAGGGGCACGGAGGCCATGACCCCCTTTGGCCTTAAAGGGGGGGGGGGCAACGTATCTTCCTCCCTTGCTCGAGCCTTATTTCTTATTTATACATACCGTGATTTTCCTGTTGTATTCCATTTCGATACGGAATAAATACATGATCAGTGCGACCTGTGGTAGTCACTGTGTGACTGAATTACGCTGCATCCCTTTGCTGCACAGCGCCATCTCCAGGACCGAGTTTCTGGTGGGCATCGTCATCGCCGGGCGCCTGGTCGGAATTATGCGGCCTCTCGCACTTTCTCTGCAATAGAAAGGAGCCGACCCGACCAAGGCGCTGGAGCTAGTGGACGCCGTGCAGACCGTGCAGCAGCAGCTCCGCTCCGGCAGCGAGGAGTTTTCGCCGCCGATGGCGAAAGTGGAGACACTCATCTGTTGTGTCTGCTGCTACTGCCGGCACCTCTGCACACTCTGGACGATCGGTGGTGACCACCGAGGCCTACTACCGGGTGAACACCTTCAATCCGGCGCTGGAGTATACGTTCTCCAGGATATCGGCCTGCGCTTCGGCAAGCCCACCAAGCTGGCAGCAGGACTCAGCAGGATCCTACCGAAACACGTCGCAGCCAGCGTCGCCGAGTGGCTCTACATCCAGCCCGCGTACGAGCAGTATCGGGGGCTGCTGGGGGACGTCACCGAGTCCAAGTGCAGACCGAGCTGAGCGTGTGGGCAGCCTGTGACGGGACCGACGCGATGACGCTCCGGTAACGGCTATCGTGGCGCTCAATGCGTGCCCCGCCACCATCTTCTCGAGCGTCCATGCGCTGTTGCGAGTGCTTGCCGTGCTTCCGGTGTCCACGGTGGAGGCAGAGCGCGTCTTCTCCGAAGTTACGCGCACCCTGACTGCGCTCAGGGCGACGATGGTCGAGGACCGACTGGAGGCGCTAGTAGTTATTCAGGCGCACCGCAAGCAGCTCCCAACCACCGCCGAGGTGATGGATCGCTTTGCAGCCTCAGGAGTGCGTCGGCTGGACTTCAAATGCGCCTGTAAAAACCTGATGGTGCTAGTTGGTGTGTGAGATGCTATCTTGCGAACTGTCTTTCAATTGCTGTGATGATAATGGTTTGATTTCGCTTCATACAACAGCTGGGACATTCTAGGACAGATCGACACCAAACATATCAAAATAACACCCTATATCTCACATTTCGATAAAACTATGTATTGGGCCGTAGATTCACGCTGTGAAATTGTCAGCCTCGTCCTTCGAATAGTTTTTGAGTTACAGCCTCGGACAACTTTGCAATGTCGCGCATAACTCTAATTTTCGGCGGGCAATATCGCCCATCTAAATATGCGAGTCATGCAAACATATATATCATCAGAATCATCATGAACCATATATTAATATGCTATATTTTGTCAACACTTGATTTAGGTTAAATCCCGTGATTTTATAATATAGCCATTTACAATTCTGATTTTTTTCCCATGCCACAATCGACTTCGATACATAAATATTCGATGGTAAAAATGGGAGATAGTTTTGTTTTCTCTAAATATATTATTTATAGTTTTGTATTTTGAAAAATCATGGTCGCCACCACGTCCTAGGTAATACCTTTGCACGTAATTGTGCTACAGAGCCCAATTCAAAAGCATTATGCTCATTGCTCATCTCGTCGACCTGCTTACAATGGTATATAACATGAGCATTGATCGCTGTAGTCGCTCCGTGACCTCAAGGTCACGTGACCTGAGGTCATCCGGTGCATTCCACGTCAGACAACCAAGCCATAACATCCTATTTATCTTATTTCGATGAAACTACGTGTCGGGGATTATCTGGGCCGTAGATTCACGCTGGGATTTTTTTTAGCTCCGTCCGTTGAATGGTTTTCGAGTTATAGCCACAGGCATCATGATTGAAACCTATATATCAACAGAATCGCCATTGACCACAAATTAATGTTTTTTTTTTTCAAATTCGAATATATTTTTGTAAAAATATATCCTTGTCAGGTCACGTGATTTCGTAATGTTCTCAGTTAAAATCTGTATTTTGAGGTGGAATAGGAGGGTGCAGGCCCTTCGAATCGCGTGACACCTATTCCACTCAGTGATCAAGATCACGCGATGACATAATTCAATATTTTCCCGATAGAGGCGTCTGTGGATCCTCAAGACACCAATTTGTATCATCCTTATTTGCAGACCGAAAATGCTATAAAAGTAGCTAAAAGTGTCTTCTAGAGATAAACAAATGCCGCCCAAAATTGCCAAATCAAAAGAACATTTTCAACAAATAATCTATTGCATAATCAAGGCAGGTATTTGGGAGAAAATCAACCTCAGGTCACATGACCTTGATGTCATGAAGCGACCTGCATGGGTCATATTATGCATCATTGAATGCAGCTCAACGAGGCAAATGTACTGCTGTTGAGTTAAGCTCTCCAGCACAATTACCTGCAAAGTTATTACCAAAGACGTGCATGTATACCACCATGATAGACCACAGATAGACCATGATTTTTCAAAATTCAAAAATATAAATACAATATTTAGAGAGAAAAAAAACATCTCCAATTTTTATACCATCGAAAGCTTATGTATCAAAGTCGATTCTGGCATGAGGAAAAATCTGAATTTTAAATGGGCGCCCCCCAATTCCGGAGAGGGCGCCCCGATGCCCCAAAAGCATCCCGAACTTCGGAAGGGCGCCCTCGAAGCTCGGAAGAGCGCCCTCAAAGACGATGAGGGGCATCCCGAATCTGAGGAGGGCGCCCCCAAACCCACGGAGGGCGCCCCCAAACCCACGGAGGGCGCCCCCAAACCCATGGAAAGCGCCCTCAAATCATAGCACTGTCAAAATGGTTTTGGTGCTTTACAATAATGAGTTATTTTGGCGCGACACTGCAATTTTTCCACGACAACCTTGCCGCCCCTCATGACCATGGCGCCCCCGTCAGGTGTCTAAAAATGCGCCCCTCGGGCCTGTTGCCCCCTCAATGAAAATCCTGGATCCGCCCCTGGCGACCGAATCCCGGATCCGCCGCAGGGCTCGGCTGCTTGTTCAATGTTCACATTCCTTTGTCATATGACTATTTCTTGTTGAACATTGGTGAAATGCCACCGTTATCCTGTTCTATCAGTTCACAGTTGCGAATCATGCACATATTTATCATTGAAAACGGCCATCGGTCGTGGTATGGTGGAAGACTCTGAAGTCTGAACTTGTCAGGATCTGCTGCGGTCTTGGAAGACCTTCAGAGGTCTCTTATTTAATTTTTTTTTTAAAGTGGAGGTAATAGATAGTGCATACTTGCTCTGCTTTCCCGTTTTCACCATTAACCGCAAACATTGTTAACTGATTACATGTCTCACAACAGACGATGACACGACACGTAGTTCCGCAATTGGACAACAGACTTCGAATAACTTCTTTATTTTTGTCATTAAAAATGGATATCTGCCATGCGATGTTGCCATGTTTGTACTACATTTCTCGTACATGTTGACAGCAGAAAGAAAAACAAACTAAGCATTCCATATAAGACGATTATTGTGTAACGTCGCAATGTTCCGTCAAATACTTCGGGTAGGGTCGGGCGGTGCGCAGCACTTAACGTTCAGCAGATAACTGTGCCGACATCTCCCGCTGATGCGGGGACTTTGAGACGGCTAAACATGGCCAACACATTCCGCACAATCGCAAACAAGTGTTTGCCTGATTCCTTTGCCGCGTTGCGAATGCCTATTCATCGGCGAGGTTGCATTGATATGACTCGGTCGGTAAAACCCAATCACATCACTGCAAGCTCGTGACAGAACTGACATGGGGGCAGAACTGGTACCAACATAGTGGTTTGTCACGTTGTGGTGCGCCCAGCTGCTCAAGTGTATGCAGCTACAAAAGGGGTTGAGCAGCATAAATGTCCGAAAAATTTACAGCCAAGCACCGCACCGCACGTGGAATGGCAGGTGGTGCACACAAATAATACGGCGGAGCCGGAATTGGGTGCAGCCAAGCGCTGCATGTTCATATGCTCCGCATATTGTAGACTGAGTTTATTTTCATGGTCAAGCATGGTGGACGCCGGCCATGTCAGTGGACAGGCATATATAAGACCCATCCCACACCGACCCAGCCGGACTCTGTAGGTTTGTGACTAAAAAGGAAACATGCCGAATATACTGCCCCGCGTCTGGGTTCTATCGAACAACCATTAATACCAGGTAATAAGTAGGTCCTCTCAACTTGGTGGTCATATCTATTACCTGTTTATTATTCAACCAATGGAGAACATCGATGATGAACTATTCCAGATCTTAAGAAATAATACAAATTGCCCCGATTCCACAAATTGAGACGTGAGTCTCAAAATTCGGAAAATAGTCGAAAATAGTGTCACTGTATTTCGGCACAAACTTGCATCAGGTGACTGAGGGAAATTCCCCTGAGAAAACTACGACACACAAAATATCGCGAACGTGTTACCTATTTTACAAGTACTTTGAAGTAGCTAATCTTATTTCACCTATCATACAAGACACACAACGTAGCACTTAATGAACAAAACATAATCACAAGTACTGAACAATATGAAACAAAACATCAAAGCCGCTGATAGCTCTGTCTGCAAAGTCGCTCGTATGCCAAGCAAACTTAAGAAGACTTTCAATGAGTACAGTATACATACAATACAATTTGATCCTAAGTAAATTTAAATACACCAGTGCGAATTAGGATAAACTACACTTGGAGGTTCATGTTACGTCAGTACTGCTTACTAGCTCAAAAGCGGCTAGCTCGCTACATTTTTGTTTATGACAGGTTTTGAGGTCTCGAATAAACATGGTTTACTTTACTTTACGTTCAACATGGCCGTGGCACTTTTTACGCACTTACATAATATTTTCCCTGTTATCGGAACTTCAGGAATGACATCATAACCGTGCTGGGATTGAAAGTGAAGCCCAACAGGGTTGTTGATGTCCTTCAACGCAGCGCGGCGGTGGTCAAAGAACCTTTCTCTGACGACTGCATTCCCCCACGTATGTGGCTGGGCAAAGGTTGCAGCTGACTTGATAAACTGCGTTGTTGGTCGCACAAGTGTGATCAAAGCCGGACTTACAGGGAATGCATACACCACGTTCGATGGGACAAGTTGATCCTCGTATGTCGGTCTTGGTGAGTTGTCGTTTAAGTGACCCCTTGTTGACACATGCAACTATACAATGAAGACTGCTGACACGTACTATCCGTTCGACCTTCCTGCAAAGTTCATCGTCAATGAACGGAAAGTTATATAAAGTATGCCCCCCGCGCGTTCCCGATGTATCGTAAAATCGTAAAAATTGTCTTTGCAGCAGCCAAAATCCAGCTATCCACACTTAAAAAACGAAAAATTTCGCGCCGCTTCGTGACATGCCACAACTTTCGCAATTGCTTATACAAATTTGGAAAATGGGGAAATTAATTGTCTGGAAAATGTCTGGCAGAGGCGGTAATTGGCGGTATTTGCTGGCACAGGCGGATCCATGGGGGGGGGGGGGCATCAGGGGTAAATGCCCCCCCCCCACACACACACAGGAATATGGGAGGGGCATTCAATACAAGTATTCCCCGCGCGTTCCTTGCACTGAACGTGAAAACAATGATTTTAGGAGACAATTTCATGAAATATATTTTTTCTTCTCTCGAGTGATTGAATTTGAAGTTTGTATGTATCTCTTTCTTTCAATGATAGACAAAACAGCGCACCTGATGCAATTCAAGCAGCCCCGGTGACACTTAACCTGCGCCTCTATGGAGGGCAGAATCTGCCCCCTCCTGGATTTGCTCAATAACTTGAAAACTATGAACGTGATAGATATCAACGTCAAACTTTCAGTACCTTATGCTGCATCAATTCTACGTCTTGTCATTAAATTCCAATGAAATTGATGCAGTGTTTTGGGAGATAATGACGTTTTAATGACGTCATGCCATGACATTTTTAGGTGAATCAAAGGCACCACCGCGCTGGTATACCAGGGGCACCATCGCGCTGGTGCACCAGCGGCACCGCCGCGCCGGCGTACCAGTGCCACTACCGCGCCGGCGTACCAGGGCCACGACAGCGCCGGTGTACCAGGGGCACCACCGTGCCGGTAGGCGGCATTGTATGGGCGAGGGGAGGCACCGGGGCACCATGCATCCTTGAATCCAGGAGGGGAAAACAATGGCCTTGTGCCACCATGAAATCACAAGCATTGGTCGCTGGAAATCATTTTTGTTTCGCGAAATGATGCTAAATTAGAATTACTAAATTATACCAAAAAATATGTTCCTTCATGCCTCCCGTCCCTTGGGCTATGAAGGGGCACCAACGTGCCTTTATACCAGAGGCAACAACGTATCGGACTCGATGGACCCTGAGAGCCCTCGGTAGTCAGGATCAGCTTCCATAGGCGGTGGAACAGGGGGGGGGGGAGCACCGGGCACCGTGCCCCCTTGAATCCAGGAGGATGGGGAAGGCGGGACACCAATGCCCTGGTGCCCCCATCAAATTGCTGAACACCGATCTATTTTATGCGAAATGGTGCAAAATTAAGAGACAAAAAACGCCACGCTTCGCGGCGCATATTACATACGTGCGTCCTGATAAATCATTGATGTCACGATGTTTGTTGACTAACGTTTTTTGTCGCGAACAAACCCATAGGGCCCGCAATTTGGGCTTTTTTATAATGTGGGTCATGGCTGGAAATCCATGAAACGTATTTGAAACTGGTATGCAACTGCACCTGTTAGAATTTTGTGATGAAAAAGTCTGAAATATCGCATTGTTGTGCCACTGCGGCGAAATTCCTTCTATCTTTGCGGTGGAAGAATCCCATTGAGTGGCTGCATTGGTGCCATTGGGCTGATATATACATATATATAGATTATAGAACCTTTCGATTTTTTAGGGCCGAGTTGTCCAGACCAAAACAAAATAAGAACACAAAATCGGGTCCGCTACGTGGCGTAAATCAATCAGTGTTCTTTTCCAGTACAAAATGGTCTTATATAGACTGTACAGTGTACACACTGGCGGCCGAAGGTAAGGGGGGGGGAGGAGGACATGGAGGCCATGGTTCCGCCTTTGACCTTAAATGGGGGGGGGGGGGGCAACATGTATTTTGACCCCACCTTTTGCTTCAGATATATGTCCTCGTCTTGACCTTGCATCCTGGTTCCAATAGCAAAAATTAGTTCTCCAGCCCGGTCAAAACCTCAAATTTTTCCGCCGCTTCGCGGCGCAATAACAGTTGTATTGCGTAAATACCATTTGTAGTTCTGTTTAAGGGCAGCCTTTGTGACAAATTTTCTTCAAGCCCCCCTTCGCAAAATCCAGCCATTTTTTTTAGTTCAAGAACATTTTTAAGTCTGCACGAGACACAGAGCAATATGATACACTGATATCGCATGCATAAGATTTACTGCTTGTAAAAAAAAACGGCTACCCCTGGTCACGAACCTCGACTACTCTCTTGGTGAATTCTGCATCAGCCGTCTGGGGCCGCCCTTGACTGTACAAAGGATATATTTTAGCACCATCCGCGGCACTTTAAATGATAGAAAGGGTACGACTGATATTGCAAATACCTATAGCCAACGTTTTGTCAATTGAACACAAATTGCTGAAATAGCCGGTAAAACGCAACGGATTTGGTCCACTATATTTAGAGGGTGCCCCACCCTCAACATATAGTGGACTAAATCCGTTGAGTTTTCAGATTTGGGTATAGTTAGGGGCACCACTGCAATTGATGACCCCCTTGAAGATTGTCTTGATCCGCCCCTGCCGTAAGCTGAATGATATACAATGGGTATCGGGGCAACAATATCTTAACGGTATTTGTACAATGGTTATTGAATGCTTTTATCTGCGATGAATGCTAAAACTGGTTTTCTGGTGGTGCAGTTGATATGAAGCCACGATACACATTCAACAAATTTCATGTTTTAGCTTTTCTGCAAGTTGGCGAAAAAATGTATACCTATTGCTGCGGCCATCAACGGGCATTGTTACTGCTTATGTAGTATAGACGCCCCCTAGCTATGGTAATGGGAGAGGCCTCATTGGTCCGAAATCAGGCTAACAACCAGACTGCTGCAGAGGAATGTGACAAACATAGGAGCGTCATGGGAAGTGGGGGAGGGGGCAATCAAACTTTGACCTCGTCTTGATAGATATCAACCCTCTATGCAATTGTATTTGCAGAGTGTAGGTCTTCTGGTCTTGGTGTACGTTTTGCTCTCTCAATTTTGTATCCTATTTTAGGCAAATTTATGACCAAAAAGTGGGGCCATGGCCCCCCATTTCTACGCCTATGTTAGGGAATGTGGGACCAACCATCATAATGGTTGCAAACTTGGTGTTTCTTGGAGTCACAGTGCCTTTGAATTGTCTTCTATTGCTTTGCATTGCTCTGTTGATCTGGTCCGAGCATCGCTATGGACACCACTGGCGGCCGCTGATACCCTGTATGTGCTGCCCTCTATTGCCCAGTCGGCTCAAACAGCCAAACCAGTCCAGCTCATGTTCTCTCACCGCAGACTCAAGCTCTCAAGATAAATATATTGTATTGATCCTAATGCCCCTCAATCAAGATAATTCCACGGGTTTCACTGCACGCAGGGAAGAGATGGGTAATGCGACAGGTAAAAAAGCGGCCGGTAAAACTTCCTGTTCTCGCCATTTGACCTAACGTCGTGCGCGACCTCGACCGAGGTGAGCTCATGAGGCGTGCTCGCCGCGAGAACTGTTCGGCAAAAACGGGCGCTTCTTATTGGCCGTATCAGCGTCGAACGAGCGAGCCGACACGTTTGTCGGGTCGAGGCGGCGCTTTCCGTGTGAGACCGATTTGTCTCGCTGTCGCCGGTCCGTGGCTGGTGCATGTCGTGCCGGCGTTTTTCGTCGGCGCTAGATTAGCCGTCCAGGCCTGGCTGCTACCGTGGCACGGATTTGGCGTCCGTGCGGTGAACGTGGCGCGTCCGTGCGGTGAATGTGGCGCGTCCGTGCGGTGAACGTGGCGCGTCCGTGCGGTGAATGTGGCTCGTTCGCGCGGTGAACGTGGCGTGTCCGTGCGGTGAATGTGGCTCGTTCGCGCGGTGAACGTGGCGTGTCCGTGCGGTGAACTTGGCGCGTATGTGCGGTGAACGTGGCGTGTCCGTGCGGTGAACTTGGCGTGGCCGTGCGGTGAACTTGGCGCGTCTGTGCGGTGAACGTGGCGTGTCCGTGCGGTGAACGTGGCGCGTCCGTGCGGTGAACGTGGCGCGTCCGTGCGGTGAACGTGGCGTGTCCGTACGGTGAATGTGGCTCGTTCGCGCGTCGCGGTCAGCGCGGCCCGGCCTGACCGAGTGCCGACAGGACAAGGTGGCCAAAGTTTCTAAGGTGTTTTTATGGGGAGAATATTTCCCGAGTGGAATAGTCGGCGACCTGTGCAAGATCGTAAACATTCGATTTAATTCAACTGCCAAATGATTGGTTTTGCCGTGATGTCAACGCTGTCCCAAAAATGGTTGCATTTTGCCCAGCGTATTCTCTTCGGTCTGATTTGTGAAGGGTTTGTGACACCAAGTCCGTGAGCGATTCGCATAGCTATACCGTGCACCACTGGAAAACGCAACCGAGAGCTAACGGACCTCGCTGCGCATCTCTGTTTTCTTTTTGTCGTGTCTCGTGCCTGGTCCTATGACGCATCCTGTGTGACGTATACTGTGTGACGTCATATGCGTATTAACATGTGCCAGGCAACCAAAGCAAACATGCAAGAGTAACGTCATACACTCTGTAGTCAGCAGAACTAATAGTTTGCAGGTTTGCAGCTGCATCACTGCTATTTGCGGGGAGAGTACATCGAGGAGCGACGGTTCCTATAGTTAGCATGCTGCACATAGCTAACGTTGTGCCGGTAACAGGATGATCTGAGTGGCGGCAGCTCTTCCTATCACCAGCCTAACAGGATGATCTGAGTGGCGGCAGCTCTTCCTACATCACCAGCCTAACAGGATGATCTGAGTGGCGGCAGCTCTTCCTACATCACCAGCCTAACAGGATGATCTGAGTGGCGGCAGCTCTTCCTACATCACCAGCCTAACAGGATGACCTGAGTGGCGGCAGCTCTTCCTATCACCAGCCTAACAGGATGATTTGAGTGGCGGCAGCTCTTCCTATCACCAGCCTAACAGGATGATCTGAGTGGCGGCAGCTCTTCCTATCACCAGCCTAACAGGATGATCTGAGTGGCGGCAGCTCTTCCTACATCACCAGCCTAACAGGATGACCTGAGTGGCGGCAGCTTCCTATCACCAGCCTAACAGGATGATCTGAGTGGCGGCAGCTCTTCCTATCACCAGCCTAACAGGATGATCTGAGTGGCGGCAGCTCTTCCTATCACCAGCCTAACAGGATGATCTGAGTGGCGGCAGCTCTTCATATCAGCAGCCTAACAGGATGATCCGAGTGGCGGCAGCTCTTCCTATCACCAGCCTAACAGGATGATTTGAGTGGCGGCAGCTTCCTATCACCAGCCTAACAGGATGATCTGAGTGGCGGCAGCTCTTCCTATCACCAGCCTAACAGGATGATCTGAGTGGCGGCAGCTTCCTATCACCAGCCTAACAGGATGATCTGAGTGGCGGCAGCTCTTCCTATCACCAGCCTAACAGGACGATCTGAGTGGCGGCAGCTCTTCATATCACCAGCCTAACAGGATGATCTGAGTGGCGGCAGCTTCATATCACCAGCCTAACAGGACGATCTGAGTGGCGGCAGCTCTTCCTATCACCGTTGTGCAGGGCCTCCTCTAACATGTTAACGGGGGGGGGGGGCTGCAGCCTTCCCCCCGTAAAGCCGCCAGCCCCCCCCCCAGTCCAGGCAAAATCGCGTTACTGGGGAGTGGGGGGGGGGGGCACTTATTTGTCATCGGATGTATATAAAAAAAAACGACATCGGTGGAGTAAATGAAGGCAAAAATCGAGACGAGAGCGATAAAATAAGTAAATACAACTCAGATAATAATTTTAAGGCAAATATCGCTTCAGTTTCGGCGCAGAAAAGACGATTCTGACCAGGTCTGGACAATGAACTAGTGCTATTTGGTAGAGATCGGCACAATAGAAGGATAAGTTTGTTTCCTTTGACAGAGACCGGGGTTCAAATCCTTCGACGGGCTTCTGAAAAGTCGACCCGGCCCCCAATACCCCTCGTAACAGGGTGAAAGCTCCAATTATTACCTTGGTACCAAGAGAATGTAGTGCTTGGTCAACACATCAAACCAAACCAAAGAAGTACTGCCGTATGTCACGTCACGTATATATGTCACGACCGGTTGAGGGCCTGAGGTGGCCCTCAGCCGGTTAGAGGGCCTTGGGCCTGAAGAGGCCCCTGTCAGGTTTTGATAGGATCTTAAGCTGGTCTGAAAGGGTCCACGGTCAGCCTAGGGGTGCCCTCGGTCGGTCTGAGAGGGCAGGCAACCGCCCTAAGAAAGCCCTCGGCCGGTCTGAGAGGGTATTTTATACCCTCGCAGGCGGGTATGGACCCCTCCAGGTGGCCGGAGGGATCCATTCGTCGTCTGAGATACCCCAGGCTGATCTGTGTTGATATTTTCCGGATCTGAGAGGGCTTTATGCCCATCAGAGCAGCTCGGTCGATCTGAGAGGGGCCTCGGCCGGTCTGAGAAGCCCAGGTCAGATTTGAGAGGGACCCCTCTTAAGTCTGAAGAGGGAGCTACTGCACTCTGAGATGACCCTCGAACAGTCTGACGGGGCCTTAGGCCGGTCTGAGTATACCCTATGCAGGTCTGAGAGGGCACATGGCAGGCCTGAGATGGCCCTCTGCCGGTCTGAGAGGGCAACGTGCCGGGCCGAGAGGAGCCTTGTCAGTCCTGACGGAGACCCTTCCAATCGTTTTGTTGTATTCGTTTTTCAGACGGTCCCTCTTGAGGTTTTATGGGAGCAAAGCATATTGATTGTCTCTCGAACTTCTTGAGAGGGACAGCTGCTCCCTTTGCCCCCTCTTCCACCCCCCCCCCCCGGGTTCAACCCACGGCGTTTAACCGCTTGAGCCTAAGAGACAGGGTGTCTCAGACCATAGTTACAACTATTTCCCCAGCTGTTAACCCAGTTTGGCGAGCCTGGCAGGGCCTCGAGAGATTTCCACGCCTTGCTATGAGGTCGATAATGAACACCCCCTCGACAATTAGCACAGCGCCACAGTTAAGGTCCCCAGAAGTCATCAAAGGTAAAATTTGGCATCTTGTGGACTTTGCCCGAGCGCCTTTGTATCGCTTCGGGAACTAAGATCGCAGGAAATAAACAGAAAAACAATCGATAACTCTTGAAAAAATGTCCCCCATTTAAGAACACCTCAATAGTTTAGCTTTAGCAAGTCACATAAAGGTTATGCTGGCTATTTGCTAAATAACAGTTTTTCGTTAATAATTATTTACGTCATTAAGATGACAATGATTTTAACATCATCGTGTTTGTCTCATCAAGATGCTTTCAGTCACACCAAGCATGACCGTGTTTGGTCAATCAAAACTTTGATTTCAGGTCAAGATCATGTGATGACCCAGGTGGATCCATGGTGTATATTGCGAAACGCGTCTCTACGAGACAAACACAATGTAATTTACGCCACTTAAAACTTTTTCGAAGGGGGGTTTACCTGCCTCTTGATCTGAAGCCGTGGCCTAAAATGGCATTTGGTCAACAATTGCAGAGAGGTTGCGCTAAAGATCAGTGATTAGGTGGAAGCAAGAATTGCGGGGCTCCCGCACTACCGTTTTTTTCGTCATTGCCGTGAGAAATACTAGTTGTTGAGGTCTTCTTTAAACATTCCGCCAGCAGGGTGCGGGCTATAGTGCCTACCTACCTCCTTAAAGATCGGTTTCCTTGCACTCAGTTGGGTTACTCCCTTTACCTCTACGCTGTGTCATGCATACTTTTATAATTAATATTCACCACTTTATCATCACTCATCTAGGTGACGTAACTACTAACTAGGTATATTCAATTAACTAATTTAAATAATGGCAGTTAAATATTCATAAACATTCAATGGACTTGTACGTAAAAACGCGTGTACGTCTACTTAACGTTTGCCTTGGTCGCAAATCCTCTACCTCGCACTTGTTTTATATGATGAGTGACAATAGCAATACTTAGTTCAAAGATACAAATACCTACTGAGAAGTAATAACAAAATAATAAATAGCATAGATTACCTACTGATAATAAAGGTCGAATAGCATCAATCATACATTCAGAAAAGAAGAAATTCGGGAACTTGAACAGGAAAAGTTTGTGCGCCTTCGGTGCGCATTTTAAGGCTTCAAACATTTCGGTGCTCGTTCTTCTTTTCATATCTGTTTCTGCGTGACAGATAAAATGAAATGCAACTTTTGAGATTCATCAGACAAGTACAGTTCATGACTTAGAGCCCTTCACGGGACACATTTTCAGCCCCCATCCCGTTCCAGCCCATTCAGCCAGACCCAAACCCGTTCCAATCCGAATTCATAATTGATGGGGCTCCCGTTCCCACCCGTTTCAGCATATTTCACTTTTTTTGTGCTAAAAAAATATATGGTCTGTCCCGTAACCCGTTCCAACCTGTTAACTTCCCAAAAGTTTTCCCTATTCCCACCCATTCCCGTCCCGTTCCCATTCCCGTACGGGATTCCCACTCCATGAAGCCGTACGCGAAACCCGAAAGTACAACAAGATTTGGCAGGTGGATGTTCAAAGCCTATCATCGGGAAAAAATGTGTGGTACTGGGTACCCCCCCCCCCCCTCCCAGTCAAAATATATTACAGGAGGCCCTGCCGTTGTGCCTAACAGGATGATCTGAGTGGCGGCAGCTCTTCCTATCACCAGCCTAACAGGACGATCTGAGTGGCGGCAGCTTCCTATCACCAGCCTAACAGGATAACCTGAGTGGCGGCAGATACCTCACCAGCCGTGGCCTAGGAACTAAGGACGACCAAGCCGCTTCCGAAGGCTCGACTTCCGACTGAGGACAGCAGTCTCTTTGAAGGCAGTCAAAATGGCCAACATATCATCTGACAGTTGAAGGACATACGTTTCTTCGAAGGCAGTCGAAATAGCCAAAACATTATCTGACGGTTGATTATCAACACATACTACGTATACCATGGAACATTGTTTTTTGTCTTAATTGAAAATATTTCTGAATATCCCAAATTTATCCACACTTTTATTAAAGTTGCATGATTCTGCTCAGTTTTGAGCTTTGACTAGAAAGCGAAAATCTAAATTTTCGTTGTTGACATTATGCGATTGAAGTCGATATTGTTTTGGTCATAATTTTGACAAGTTCATACCGTGGCTTGGTGGTAATGTAAAAGCTTGGATCAGGGCGGCCACCGACATGAGCGTCGGGAGGGTAAATCAATCGATGCTGTATGGGTTGACGGCCGGCTGACAAAGGTCAGGGTCAGATCAGGGTCAGTGGTCAGTGGCCAGTGGCCTCTCGCTGAACCTGCGACGGACTGTCATTTGACAGAACATGTTTATGTTCACAACGGACTGGCTAATTCGTCAATATTGACGTATGTGTTGGACTAGGCCGTGGGTCGATCTTGACCGGGCAGTTATATTTTCAGCGACGCGAGCGCCTATTTCTGTTATGTTATTGTTTTGTGCCGAGAAAACTATTTGACTTCTTATCCTCGCGAACTTATTAATTGTGATGGCAGATGGTTTCTCCGAAATTATGTGCACAGTGTTTCCCGAGAGCTTTACATTGTGCATCCCTTTCTCCAACTGCGGAGATTTCGTCAAATACTACCACTATCATGGTGAACATCATGGTATCATGGTATCATGGTGAACAGGACGTGTCGCTATGGAAGTCGCCATAACAAGGGAGCCGACAAGAGTTCTGTTCCGGGATTGCTTAGCCGTATAACAGCTTAAATTGTATTCTGTGGTCTGTTGGATAAGCGGTTACCACACAGCATATTGAGACCGGTATACGGAATGCTTGTCCGGCACAGCGCGTAAATCATTTTAAGGATCCTATTGGCGAGTAAGCGGATACGGCGATGGGATCCTATTGGCGAGTTAGCGGATACGGCGATGGGATCTTATTGGTGAGTAAGCGGATACGGCGATGGGATCCTATTGGCGAGTAAGCGGATACGGCGATGGGATCCTATTGGCGAGTTAGCGGATACGGCGATGGGATCCTATTGGCGAGTAAGCGGATATGGCGATGGGATCCTATTGGCGAATAAGCGGATACGGCGATGGGATCCTATTGGCGAATAAGCGGATACGGCGATGGGATCCTATGGCGAATAAGCTGATACGGCGATGGGATCCTATTGGCGAGTAAGCGGATACGGTAATGGGATCCTATTGGCGAGTAAACGGATACGGCGATGGGATCCTATTGGCGAGTAAACGGATACGGCGATGGGATCCTATTGGCGAGTAAGCGGATGCGGCGATGGGATCCTATTGGCGAGTTAGCGGATACGGCGATGGGATCCTATTGGTGAGTAAGCGGATACGGCGATGGGATCCTATTGGCGAGTAAGCGGATGCGGCGATGGGATCCTATTGGCGAGTAAGCGGATACGGCGATGGGATCCTATTGGCGAGTAAGCGGATATGGCGATGGGATCCTATTGGCGAGTAAGCGGATACGGCGATGGGATCCTATTGGCGAGTAAGCGGATACGGCGATGGGATCCTATTGGCGAGTAAGCGGATGCGGCGATGGGATCCTA
This sequence comes from Chirona hameri, assembly GCA_036785665.1. NCBI lineage: Eukaryota > Metazoa > Arthropoda > Thecostraca > Balanomorpha > Balanidae > Chirona > Chirona hameri. Next base: position 59,182 of record JAXIVJ010002589.1, read on the forward strand.
TTGGCGAGTAAGCGGATACGGCGATGGGATCCTATTGGCGAGTAAGCGGATACGGCGATGGGATCATATTGGCGAGTAAGCGGATGCGGCGATGGGATCCTATTGGCGAGTAAGCGGATGCGGCGATGGGATCCTATTGGCGAGTAAGCGGATGCGGCGATGGGATCCTATTGGCGAGTAAGCGGATGCGGCGATGGGATCCTATTGGCGAGTAAGCGGATGCGGCGATGTTGCGAGAGGAGGCTTTGATCCGCCGTTCGTCCCATTCACTGAGTGCAGTACACGCGCTGGTACTCGGCGCTCTCCCACCGGCCGGTGCACTAAAGCCGGATTATTGTGCAGTATAGTTCGTTAAGCCGGATTATTGTGCAGTATAGTTCGTTAAGAAGTGGTCCAACAATGCATGAACAGTGGGTATGCAATTGGTATTAGATACTGCAGCATGCTGCATCCGACTTATGGTGACTGATGCTTTTGATAATGCCCTGACCTCAACCTCTAATCATGTGCTTGGCATTTGATGAGATCATTTCAGCACTATAAAAAATATTATTTATTGTCGCTCAATGGAGAATTATGACGCTTAACCAAGGAATAACAATGAATCAATCTGCACATATTGATAGCGGATGATGATCTGCCTGCCGTCTTCTTCTTCTGTTGAAGACCTTTTGTGTCTTTGCCAATGATGCCATCTCAATGATGCCATCTCAGTTACAAAGCCACCCCACCCCTGACTTGTGGAAAGGCGGCGGCTGAGATGTCCCCAACCATGCACCAAATTAGAACACAATCGGGTCAGCCGTTCCTGAGATACAGAATAGGGATGTGCACCTGCACACGTGCAGAGGCCCTGAGTTGTGTGTGAAAGTGGTGACTGAGGGGTCTCTAACCACACACGAAATTTGCACATAATCTGCCCAGCCGTTGCGGAGTTATTGCGAGGGAACACCTTTCAACGCCCCTCACGCGGCACGCGCCACGCGCAGTGGTAGTTACCCACATGAGTCGGCACTGGTCTCACACAGGGTAGGTTAGATGGGGCTGCTCAGCAAATAAGTCCGCTTGTCAATCGGACGTGCGGTTGCAGAGATATGAGCTTCTCAAAAGCGTCGCCACGGGTCGGGCCGGGCCGGGCCGGGCCGCGCCGCTCATAATCAGATTCTTCCCATACACCACGGAAGGACGAGCGAGCGTTTCGCGCTCGCTCGTAATTACCATACGGTAAGAACAATATCGTAGTAAAGGTGTTTCTTATTTTTAGCAATGTGATGTCATTAACTGAAAGTCATCAATGCAATGTTTGAAATGAAATACTTTTTTAAAAGAAAGAAATAATCTTGCATTTTTCATCAAAGGGTAATTGACACAGCCCCACAGCAGAGGAACTTGACATATTTTGATAAGGCTGGTCCATCCTTGTAACCACTCGATTTGCTTGTTCCTGGTCTGGAGAGCAAGTAATTGTATAATCCTTGTTAAATCCGCCCCAGTGTGTACCGTTCTGAGCTGCTTAGCCGGTTCGTCACGCCATATTGAGACTCTCAGACTTATCTTAATCTTTGGTAATCAGCCTTGTCCAGCTATCGAACGAGCGCCCTCATTGCAAAACGACGCTCGACTAATCGGCCTTGTTATACGTATCCTGATGCACTTTCAACGTGACGCAAGGCTGGTTGTATTCAAGGCTGTAAGGAATATCTTTAAAGCGCTAGCCTGCGACACATTTGAGGAGGGCTATTTTCAACACGGAGGTACTCAGCGCCGCCTCCTTAACCGGCTAACTCACTCTCAGTGTACGATAGTCACCCTATCGAGCCCGCTGTGCTTTGCCGCACGATATGACCTCAGCGGCCTTCGAGATTGCGTGATATATGCGACACTGTTGACAGTATGAATAGCGGAGCTTTACGTCTCGCCCGGTGTGTGCTGTCTGCTCGGTTTGAAGCACCTGATTCACGTGCTGTTCGCTCTGACATCACCTCACGTTGCGGAGAACCGTATGGCCATTACCCACAATCAGGTATGGACCTACAGCATTAAAAGGGTTTCCATCGCGTGACCCATCCGGGATTTAGTCGTGTATTTAAATGAGGAAATTTAAGTTCTTAAAGGGACTATCCCACCTTAACATTATATTTGAGTTGAGATAGCCATTTGGATGGCTTGGCATTTAAATTAAGTATGGTAGCAGTTAAAACAACCACAATGATCTAATCAAAAATATATTCGAGTTTGATTTTGCATCTTTAAAAATAAGGCCCATGTGTATTTGAATAGGGCCTCTAAACCGACAGCGTCGTCTCTCTTTACCCAACTGGTAATGATAGTCGACTTGTTTTAAGGTGAACCTTGGAGATATTTGCTATGTTTCAATGGTTTGGTAATTGGTTTGTTTTGTATTCAAAGCGCCAGAATTGGCTCGAAATTATTGTGCCCATACTTTGGCAGCATAAAGGATGTCTGTGTAGCTCTAGGCCTAGAGTTCAATATGACGTCATCAACCCAAATATTAAAACTTAACTTTTTATGAAATTGAGCACTGTTTGCGAGAAACAAATGTCCTAATCGTGTTCGGAAGCGATTACTTCATATTTTGTACCACAAGCGGCGTACATTTTATAACTTTGGGAAGGTGGGACAGTCCCTTTAACCCGCGCACTGCAGGGGCTTTGCGCCGAACACGCACGGCAGGGGGGGGGGGGTGATTTCCGCCCCCCCTGAGATCTCAAAAACTACGCTACGTAGCGAGAAGCAAAAAAGGCATTTGATAGCTTGATACATGTTCTATCGAAAGTATTTCAGTGTTCTTTTAGGTCAGGTCAAAATTGAGGTCACCAGAGGCCATCAAAGGCAAAATTTTCCAGTTTTTTTTCCTGTTTTAGGACATCGCTCCAGACATTCCCATATATATCAGAAACGATCCTAGTTAGAAACAAACGGAAAAAGCAAACGCCAGTCAGTGAAATTTGCAATCGCTAAGGTGTACTCAGATTTGATCTCAGGTCAATATTTGAGGCTGCGGAGGTCAAAAAGAAGGGAAAAATCATTTGTTTTGCTACATCGTTTTTTTGCTATTAACTTTTACTTAATAAAGATCACGGAAAACTGTTTACGCCATTGTGTTTATCTTGTCAAGGCGCTTCGAATGATATACATGGTGACCTTGTTAAGTCAACGTAAAAATTTGACCTCAGGTCAAGGTCAAGTGGTGACCCAAGTAGGGCATGTTGCATATGGGAAGACGTATCTCGACGAGACAAATACATTGATGTCTGTTTTTATCTTCATTATGTCGGGAGTTATTGACAAAAAAGTGATGGTGACCTCGCATGACCTCAAATGACCCAATAGGGGTCACTGAACAAAAATTACACTTGGATCATCAATAATATCCTATAATAACATGATCCAGAAGTAATTGGACTAATATCATGCATATCTTTGAAATAGGAAGCATTTGTATATTTCCCCATTGACTTATTATGGGGAGGTTACGAAATTGACCTGACCTTAAGTCACCGATATCAAAATTCCGAGATAAACGAATTGTAAGTACTTATGCCCTCATGACATCCTGTAAGTTTCAAACTGATCGGTGAAAAACTCTGGCTGTGGCACAACTGCAAATTTTTTGGAGGTGGGGTCACTTGACCTGGTCTGCTGACCTGATCTGAGATGACCCGAGGATATTTTTTTCGGAGTGTGCCCAATTGATGTCCTAACAGATGTGTCAAAACCCGGTGGCGCTGCGCGCCGCCGTTTTTTCGTTATCCGAGAACAACCTGAGGGGGGGGGGGGGGGGGGGCAGCGGAAATCAACCCCCCTGCAGTGCGCGGGTAATGGTTGTGCTGTTGATACATTCTCTCCGAAGTCTCCATATATGGGAAAATATGATGTTCGGTGTTTTTGCCAATTACTAGGCCTTGTAGTAAGGAGGTGTAAAGGGGTGATTGGCTCGGGTGATTGACTCAGGGAGCTTGGCTCAGAAATCAATCTGCAAGAAGTCGACACAATTTGTGGAAAACGTAACACAAGTCCAGTGCTTCTGTGGTCGTTCCGGTTAATCCCGTAGTGCTTCTGTGGTCGTTCCGGTTAATCCCGTATGCCTCGAACTTTGCAAGTCGTTTCGGAACTTGCCAGAGCGGCGGTAGACAACATGTTCACCTCTTGATGCTCAGTTGAGAGGACGATCCTGCTGATGTCCTACCTGTGAGCCCGTTTGAGCTCTCCAGGCTGCCGAGTACGGCCTTCCGGTGTGCCGTGTGGCGGTGCTGGTATCTGACCCTGACCGAGCCGGTCTCGGCTGGGTTGGGGCGGGGCGGGGTGGAGAGCGGCACCGGCTGGTAACAGGAGGGGATGCTGACGGTCAGTGCTGAACAGCCGAAACTGAACACTTCCGGCCGGACGGAGGTCCGGGGCCGACACTGGGCCACCGGGACGGGTTTCAGGGGTTCTCATACCTAAACCCTCGCCCTACGGGAGCTTTGTTCACCTTCGCCCTACGGGGGTCCTAAAAAGACCCCCTGTTAACTTCCAAACCAAGCAACATAGAGCAACGCGGTAAGAACCAACATGTTGCCTGTCATGTTTGGAATCTAACGGTATGTAATTTTTAGGTTTCGGGTCAACGAGTGACCTTCCAGGTCAAGTGAATGACTTCGATCGACCACGTCCAGAACAGCGATTTTGCTCTGTCAGAAAACCTCAAAATGAGAAATTGATAAATGTAAATAAAAAGGCATGTTCCTAGACCAGTTTTGACTCAGAAATACAGGAAAGGTAATTATTGATTCGTATCTGGTCCAAAAAAGTATAAAGTTATTAAAAAAATGACGTCATGAATTTCTTACACTTAGGGAGATATCACTCAGTCAAAAATAGAGATATTTCTCTGAAATTTGGTTTGAGTATTTTCCATACTCAGTTCTCTCACATATATTCCGTTTTTTTTTTAACATCTTTGAGAATTTTGATTTTGTGGTGATTTTTCCCCAAAAAATCAGTTTGTGTTCATTTTGGGGTCAAAAATCCCAAATTCCGAAAATCCGATATTGCTATTTTAAAGAAAATGACATTATACATCTTTGCTTAATTGCGTTTGCAATTTGCTTCAAAACTCTGTTTTCTACGATTTTTCAAACATTTATCGTTTTGCCACCAACATGACGTCATCAAAACATAATTATTTCCCAAATTTCTCAACCAATTTCAATGCAATTTTTACAGCATACGTATAATTGTTGTATACTTAGCTACTGAAAATTTCAGCAAGATGCGCCGCATGTCTACAAAGTTATGCCAGAAAACCTCGGGGGGGGTCGTTTTAGGACCCCCGTAGGGCGATGGTTAAGGCCACCGAGGCAGGGTGCAGGCTGATACTCGGCTAGCCGCAGAAAGGGGTGATCTTCAGCTGGCGCCTGGCGGTCATTCGTTTTCGCCTTGCTATTGCCAGTGATATTTTCTTCTGACAGTAGTGATCACTGATCAGCTTATATTTCTCCTTCCTATTTCCACAGACGTTGCTTTCTGTTTAATTTGTGTCTTATCCTTGCTACCTGGCCCCTCCTGCGGACTGCGACATCCAAATCCAAAAGTCACACCCACAGCCCACTTCCGCGTTTGTACAGCGCCTTCTGTTGCATCGGACACGTGGACAGTCCAACATGTCTGGGTAAAGCCCTCCTCACAGCACGCACCCCTCAGTTCCTCTAACAGTTCCTCTAACGCCCCGTCACCTTGAACACCGAACAGCTCCGGTAAAGCACCTCCTCACAGCAACGTGTTACCGCGCCCTTTTGTTGCCTTCTACTTAGGCTAATGCGGTGAACCCCGCACGAAATGCCACCTGGTGCAAGTGCTGGTGGTGCTCTGCTGTGCCGCCTACTCTCCTGCCTAAGTGCCTATTCCGCCGTCCTCGGGGACCGCCAGCGCCGCCGGCTCGCCCGCCGCCGCCGTCAGGTGGGCGGTACTGTCCGTTCTCGGAGCTGTTCACGGTGACTGGGCGCGGTAGCACGTTAGAGGAACTGAGGGGTGCGTGCTGTGAGGAGGGCTTTACCCAGCCATGTTGAACTGTCCACGTGTCCGATGCAACGGAAGGGGCTGTACAAACGCACCAGCTCGACCGGGCGACTGGAAATGTCAACTGAGTCTGGTGGCTGGCTACTGCGGTCTTGTAGTGTACTAAAGCCAAATGTATACTTTTCCGAACATATTGCATGCAAATATCACGGGAAGTTTGCATGAGTGTGCATATAATACTATATGCATGAGCATATTGTACAGCTACGTCGTTACTGTACCTACTCATAAAATATTTGTTTCGCTAACTACTGTTGCTGTTTTCCTGTTGCCAATGGCTTACCAAGTTAAATTTAAGCTTAACTGCCATTATAACGCTAATTACAATTTTATCAATGTTGATAGGCAAAATATATGCAAATGGCTTCGCATTGGTAGGCTAACAAGATCGGTAAGTGTTGAATGGGTACCAGGTTTATGATACTTGCTATTGCAATGGTCGCATCGCTTCTCAAGGCAAATGTTGCTTGTTGCGACTCAGGTGTATCCGTTCTACATATAGGTATACAATATACATCCTTAATATATGTTTATAACATGCACTTTACAAGATTATTAGTCGGCTTGGACACTGGACTATTGTCAATGACCTGATTTTTGACCACTGTGATGCATTAAGCTGTCCCAGAAGTGCTGGGCTCCGTAACCGCAGATGTAGCGTCCGAATCAGGTGACCACATATGTGACGTCACAAGTTACCCGGCCACGTGTGACGTCACAAGTTCCGTGAGATATGTGTGACGTCACACATGACGATGTTTGGTCACTGTCCGATACCAGTTGACAGTCGGTTGCACGTAAATCCCTGGGGATGTCGGCGGTGACGACAAATGGGTTTCCAGTCGGACGCGGCGCGGCGCGGCGCCAGTCGCGGACCGGCCGGGATCGGTGACTGTGCCTGTATACTTCGCCAGTCGCTAACGGTCTGTCGGCATCGTCAGAGAATCATGACAGGCTTCTGACGGCCGAGTTGAGTCGGTGAAATGCTCTCCAGAACGCTGTGTGGGCGGAGATGGCCGTGTGGGCGGACAGAGCTTTCAAATAAGATGTGATTCAAGCCGAGGGACTACCCTGCTGTGTCTCCGGGCGCCTCAAATGAGGTGCCCATACGTGCCGGTGACTGGTGTGGTTTTCCTATGTTCTGCGGTTGAGGCCTCCTGGTGGACTCTGGAGGCAAGACGTGGCTGGAGAGCGAAGTTCACTGGGCTGCGATCGTTGCTTTACGTTGCAATGCCCCTAGCTTCTGCTTATGAGCGAAACCCGAGTGTTGGTGTGATTTCCCGTTCCACCAGCTACATGATGTGCGCGGTACATGCTGATCAATATTGTTGTATTGGACTGGGACATGTCATCGACTTTAAACTGGTGGTTTATCTTTGCGTCATGATATGTAAGGAGAGCAGAACGTGAGAGCGCCATGCAGTTGTGAAGAGCCATTTCCATATCATTAATCAGCAAATCACGAAAATAGATGGATTTCGCCATTGATAGCGACGAGGTTAATTACTGCGATTGGTCTGTGATATCAATGCTATCTGTGATGAGAGACAATTTGTGGTCACCGTTCATCTGGCTCGGCCTCTTATTTCTCCGGATTGATTTATCTATCACAAGGACACAACAAATATGTATGTATATTATTGATAGCTTCTTACCTATTTTCTTCTGCACGGGCTGACGGTGTGTTTATAAAATCCAACGATCGAGAGAGGAGCGGCCGCACCGCACCGCGCCTCGGCGGGCGCCGCAGGCGTTGACCCCGCCGTCGCAGCTCTGTTGAGGTCCGGACGGGAACAATGCGGGCTCGGTCGGCGGGTGACACAACCGAGCCAGGTCAGCAGAGGGGTCACTGCCGGGTCACTGGCCGGTCACTGGCCGCCGCCCCACGACAGCTGCTCCGCTCAGTGCCCGGCGTGATTGGGACCTAACAGTGCCCGGCGTGGTTGGGACCTAACAGTGCCCGGCGTGATTGGGACCTAACAGTGCCCGGCGTGATTGGGACCTAACAGCGCCCGGCGTGATTGGGACCTAGTAGTGCCCGGCGTGGTTGAGACCTAACAGTCCCCGGCGTGATTGGGACCTAACAGTCCCGGCGTGATTGGGACCTAACAGTGCGCGGCGTGATTGGGACCTAACAGTGCCCGGCGTGCTTGGGACCTAACAGTGCCCGGCGTGATTGGGACCTAGCAGTGCCCGGCGTGATTGGGACCTAACAGTGCCCGGTGTGATTGGGACCTAACAGTGCCCGTTGTGATTGGCACCTAACAGTGCCCGGCGTGATTGGGACCTAGCAGTGCCCGGCGTGATTGGGACCTAACAGTGCCCGGCGTGGTTGGGACCTAACAGTGCCCGGCGTGGTTGGGACCTAACAGTGCCCGGCGTGATTGGGACCTAACAGTGCCCGGCGTGGTTGGGACCTAGCAGTGCCCGGCGTGATTGGGACCTAACAGTGCCTGGCATGATTGGGACCTAACAGTGCCCCGCGTGATTGGGACCTAACAGTGCCCGGCGTGGTTGGGACCTAGCAGTGCCCGGCGTGATTGGGACCTAACAGTGCCTGGCATGATTGGGACCTAACAGTGCCCCGCGTGATTGGGACCTAACAGTGCCCGGCGTGATTGGGACCTAACTGTCTTATGTCTGTGGCATTCCCTTATGGTGTGATTCATCGTATACTGGAGATGGTAATCAGTGTTTCCCGTTTGATCCCTCCCCAGCCGTTTTCACGAACTGGTTACTGGGTTGGATTATATCGCTCGCTATTTCTCTCACAGTGTCAACTGGTGCAACTTACTACCTCAACTAAAAAATCGCAGAGTTATTAGTTTGCTAATCTTCGAGTCGGCTTTGCGCCTTGAGATGTATTTTTGCCTGGAATTTGCGTTACTTGCGGCGCGCACTGTCTCCTGCTTTGCGCCGTTTCAATAATTTCGACACGTCGTAATTTCGTCATTTAGTATGCGTGGAAGAAGCGAGTGCCGAGTGGTGGATGCTGGTGAAGAGCCATGGCACGCCGGGTAGGTGATTACCTACCGGAGTCGGCGGCCTGTCTCCACGCAATATACCCTCCTTTCCAAGAGGCTCCGTTCGTAGAAGGCAGCCCAGCAAATCCTATATTTAACTCACTCGGTGCCTGACTTGGTTCATGAAACCATTACGAATGGCTGAAGTGATGATGATGTGTTGCTGTGAACCCGCCTCGGGCCCAGCACAAGACCAGACCAGACCAGACCAGACCAGACCAGACCAGACCAGACCAGACCAGACCAGACCAGACCAGACCAGACCAGACCAGACCAGACCAGACCGGACCAGACCAGACCAGACCGGACCAGACCGGACCAGACCGGACCAGACCGGACCAGACCGGACCAGACCGGACCAGACCGGACCAGACCGGACCAGCCTTCACTATCCAGTGACGTGATGCGCCGTGGCTGGGGTCGCCTGTCGTCACCAGCCCTCTGCCGACTGAAGGGTCTCGACGTAGGGTGTCGACCCACACACTCAGAGACATCAGAGCCAAAGTTGGACAGAACACGGAGCACCATTCGGCCCGCCTTGTCCGTTTCCTCGCAGACCGCAGTCACTGGGACGTGGGTAAACGCACGCACGTTGTCCGTGGAAACAGCCCCGCGCCGTGCCGCGCGAACTGGCTCGCATGTCACCCTCCCTCGCGTGGCACGCTCGCTAAGGACAAACGCTGCCTGCTTCCCGCCGATTGAAGTGGAATATGGCTCAGCGTGCTGGCGAGTTTAGTGGAAGCTGAGTAATGCGTAGCGTCACTATCTTGTCTTGATTTTTACTCTACATGGAAATCCAAGTCTTGTTCTTTGAAGAGAAGTTATTATCACTCAGCGTCATTTTCTACACGGTTCTTTGAATCCTAACGGGTTGAAGTGTCAGAGCACCTGAAAAGGAATGCCTACTATGAGGCGTTTAATGTTTCTGTGAAATAAAGGTAGAATTAATTTCCTTTTCATGAAAAATACTGTAAAATGATTTAAATTGATAATGGTAACCAGCTAGCAGTCTGAAGTCAAGTTTAGTCAATGAAGCTCAGAACAGATGATAAAACATAAATTGAATATAAAGAAATAAATGCAAATATTGATAATACCAACCTAAAACATTACGGATGATGACATTACGGCCGGTCGGGCGGGCGGGCGGGCGGGGGTGGCCGCACCCGCTGCCCCCCCCCCCCCCTCTTGGCTACGTGCCTGGGTATGATGTTATCCGAGGAAATCAAAATTTATTTCACCATATTTCTATCCAGCGCGCAAACGTTTCTATTCTATTTATCTGCTGGAGATTATGATGTTAACTTGGAACTAATAAATACCACGGCCCACGGGTTGATCGGTTGATTGTGGGCCTCTCATTGTCACTGCCGCCCGCAGGTAGCGCTGAAATCATGCATGCGAAGGATGAGTCAAAGTTGAACAGTTGCATTGCTCGCTGACACGTGAAGCAAGACATCGTCACATCTGCACAAACATGTCACGTCGTCTCTGTCACGCATCGTCTTACGTCACCACTACACGTCATGATTATGCGTCAAACGATTTTACGTCACGATTATGCGTCAAACGATTTTACGTCACGATTATGCGTCACTGAAATACGTCATTTGATTACGCTCGCTCGTCCTTCCGTGGTATATGTGAAAAATCTGAATATGAGCGGCCCGGCCCGGCCCGGCCCATGGCGACGCTTTTGAGAAGCTTATATCTCTGCAATCGTATGTCCGATTGGCAAGCGGACTTCTTTGCTGAGTAGCCCCATCCAACCTATCCTGTTTTTGACCAGTGCCGACTCACATGGGTGACTACGCCGCGTGAGGGGTGTTGCAAAGAGTTTTCTCGCAAAAACTCTGCAACGGCTGGGCCAATTGTGTGCAAATTTGGTGTGTAGTTAGGGCCCCCTCAACTGCCGCCTTCCCACAAGTCAGGGGTGGGGTGCCTCTGCACGTGCGCACGTGCACACCCCTATTCTATATCTCAGGAACGGCTGAGCCGATTGTATTCGAATTTGGTGTGTGGTTAGGGTCCCCTCAGACGCCGCCTTCCCACAAGTCAGGGGTAGAGTGCCTCTGTACGTGCGCACATGCACACCCCTATTTCATATCTCAGGAATGGCTGAGCCGATTGTGTTCAAATTTTGTGTGCGGTTAGGGACCTCTCAGCCGCCACTTTCCCAGAAGTCAGAGGTGTGGTGCCTCTGCACGTGCGCACCCTTTTTGTATATCAGAAACTACTCGTCCGATGGAGTTGAAATTCGCCATACATTTCCTTCGCGCTCGCTCGTTCATCGCCAACTACGGGCCACGGCGCATTACTGGTGTATGAGAAAAATATGAATATGAGCGGCCCGACCCGACCCGTGGCGACGCTTTTGAGAAGCTCATATCTTTGCAACCGCACGTCCGATTGACAAGCGGGCTTCTTTGCTGAGGAGCCCTATGCACTATGCAACCTACCTTGGCTGAGACCAGTGCCGACTTATGTGTGACTACCACTGCGCGTGGCGCGTGCCGCGTGAGGGGTGTTGAAAAGTGTTTTCTCTCAAAAACTCCGGAACGGCTGGGCAGATTGTGTGCAAATTTGGTGTGTGTTTAGGGACCTCTCAGTCGCCAGTTTCCAACAAGTCAGGGGTGGAGGTGCCTCTACACGTGCGCACGTGCACACCCATATTATATATCTCAGGAATGGCTGAGCCGATTGTGTTCGAATTTGGTGTGTGGTTAGGGACCTCTCAGCCGCCGCCTTCCCACAAGTCAGGGGTGGGGTGCTTGCGCACGTGCGCACCTTTTTTGTCTCAGAAACTACTTGCCCGAACGAGGTGAAATTCACCATACATTTCTGCGCGCTCGCTCGTTCATCGCCAACTACGGCGCCTTTCTGGTGTTATTATTTCGACCGATGTATTTAATCGCGTGATTATTATTTTGTTCTGACCTTTGACGACAGATTAACCCGCGCCGTGCCGGGGGGAGGGAGGGAGGGAGGGAGGGAGGGAGGGAGGGAGGGAGGGAGGGAGGGAGGGAGGGAGGGAGGGAGGGAGGGAGGGAGGGAGGGAGGGAGGGAGGGAGGGAGGGAGGGAGGGAGGGAGGGAGAGAGGGAGAGAGGGAGAGAGGGAGAGAGGGAGAGAGGGAGGGAGGGAGGGAGGGAGGGAGGGAGGGAGGGAGGGAGGGAGGGAGGGAGGGAGGGAGGGAGGGAGGGAGGGAGGGAGGGAGGGAGGGAGGGAGGGAGGGAGGGAGGGAGGGAGGGAGGGAGGGAGGGAGGGAGGGAGGGAGGGAGGGAGGGAGGGAGGGAGGGAGGGAGGGGGGGGGGGGGGGGGGGGGGCGTTAAGACGCCCCTAAGGTTTTTCAAGGATAGCGAAAAAAGGCGGCGCGCATCGCCGCCGTTTTTGGTACAGCTGTTCAGGCATCAATTGCGCACATTATGTAAAAAGAAATACCTCGGGTCATCTCAGGTCAGGTCACCAGCTCAGGTCACGTGACCCCACCTCCAAAACAGTTTCCGGTCGTACCACAGCCACAGTTTTTGACCTTTCGATTTCTTACTTACAGGATTTCATAAGAACATTAGTACCTACAATACGTTTATCTCGGATTTTTTTTTTAAATATCGGTGACCTAAGGTCGGGTCAATCTCGTGACCTCCCCATTATAAGTAATTGAGGAAATAATAAAATGCTTCCCATTCTGAGGATGCTAATTATATCAGCCCAATTCCGTCTGGATCATGTTATCATAAGCCATTCTTGAAGTCCAGGTGCATTTTTTGTTCAGTGACTCCTACAGGGTCAGACGAGGTCACCCGAGGTCACCAACACTTTTTTGCCAATAACTCTCGACAAAATCAAGATAGAGAAGTGAAACTGGCACAAATGTGTTTGTCTCGTCGAGGCACGTCTCCCAATGTGCAACATGACTTCTCGGGTCACCACTTGACCTTGACCTGAGGTCAAATTTATAAGTTTACCTAACCTGGTCATCATGCATATTATACGAAGCGCCTTGACGAGACAAACACGAAAACTGTTGCTAAAAAATAGCCCTTTTGACATTTGATGAGGTCTGGAGCCTAAACTATTGACCTGAGCTAAAATCTGAGGTCATCGTGGCGATTGCATTGTTTCAAGAGCTTTCCATTGCTTTTTTTCGTTTGTTCCTAGCTATCATAGTTCCTGTGATATCTGGGAATTTCTGGAGCGAAGTCCTAAAACTTGAAAATCTGACCCTTGATGGCTTCTGGTGACCTCAATATTGACCTGAGAAAACAAATGCCAGAAATAGTATCAAAATGGATTTTGACGACCTTTCAAACGGCGTTTTCGGTTTTTGTCTACGTTCCATAGGATCCGAATTAGAGGGGGGTTGAAATGCCCCCCCCCCCTCCCGGCACGGCGAAGGTGGCGCCGAGCACCGGCACGGCGCAGGTTAACGGCAAATCGAAAACGTGTCGACGAGTCATTATCAAGTATTGACGTTGCATGATTGACATTTACTTAGAAGACGTAAAATGTGTACAAAAAGCTATCCACATCCCAAATCTTTATTACAATTTTGGTGGAGATAAACATCGCATTTCTTTGTTTGAAAATCCTTCAGTCAGTAAGTGACTGTGTTTCCCTATATTTGACACAGTAAGTGGATTATATAACATATAGCTGCACCGTTTTCCAGAAGCATGGTAACCATTACCTAGTTCCCAGAACGTGTTATATCTGAGGCCTATCTTGCCTTTTTCTGTCCTCGATTACGTAAACTCTCTTTGTTTGACCTTTCGCTGGTGTCTGTGCGGGGTAGTTTTTTTGTGACCAGTCGTCTCTGACCATCGTGTTTGTCATGGCTTATGCATCAGGCGTGGTTTTGATGATGATGGTAGGTGACATCATAGCAGTCGACAGCAGCACCTGGTCCGAGTCCGAGGTTAACGGCCATGCGTCGTCTGCCGAAGCGGGGTTACCGGGGCACCGTCGGTCAGTCCGACATGCCTGACCGTTCGGTGTCGGCCGGTCCGCGGCGCCACGCTACTGTACTGTAGCAGGTGCCTGGAGCATTCAGTCGGACCGGTACCGGTAACGGCGCCGGTGGCAGTCGGGTCGGCACCGCCGCCCATTGATCGGCCCGCTCCGGCGCGGCGGCCGTCCTTTGTCCTGCCTTCTGTGAATGACAGCTGTCCCTGCGGCACGGGTTCGCGGAGAGCGCCGCGCTCACCCCCGTGGCTGCTGGGGAGCCGGCGGCCCCGTGTTCTATTCCCTTTCCCCGACCCCGGCCCCGGCCCCAACCCCGGCCCCGGCCCCAACCCCGGCACGGCGCGGTCCAGTTTGAAAACCGCTCTCTGCAGCGGCTTCCAGCCGAGCCTCTCGCCGTACCGCCGGCCGTCGTCAGCGGATTTGTCTCTCTGGAGGGGAAGTGCCTTGTACTCACGCGGCGCGGCTCGACCTTGCTTCTGATTGGCTGCAGGTGACGTGATGACGGTCCAATGACTGCCGCCGCCGCCGACGTCACGTCCAGGGTAGAATGCGTGCGTTCGCATCGGGTCCGCGGGCGGCGGGGGGCGGGGCGCGCGGGGTCGGCTCGGGTGGCACGTGCCGACTCCACGCCGACTGCTGGCCCGGCAGAATACCAGCCGATAACCCTGAGCCGGTCGGCGGTGGCCACAGACGCTCTCTTCCTGGTGGGCCGAGGCCGAGCCTGGGGCAGAACAGGCGGGCGCCCGGCCGTCTGTCTGTCTCTGGAGACCCGCCGAATGCGTGATCGTGGGCGGGCCGGGACGATGACCTGCGATACGAAGTGAGAGTGGGACGAATGCCTAGTTAGGTGTGTGACGTCCGTTCTGTGATGTAGGTCGCCCGTTCTTTCTCCTCCGTGTGATGTGGGACAATGCCACTCGCAGTGTGCATTATTCAAATGTCTATTCTCTTGAAGAGCAGTGGCGGCTCGTCATATGAGGCAACTGAGGCCGGGCCTCACCTATTATCTGGGAAGAATGTGCTTGCAATATGTATTGGTTGCCATTGCAAAACGATGTGTGAGTGATTCCCATTGTGCACATCGCAGTACATTTTATTATGGCATATCAGCGAAATTCTCCGGCTCTTCCACCCGCCAGCCGCCGGTCCGTACGTTTACAATACTACAGCAAACCACTACGAGCCGACTGAGGCCCGGCCGGCCTGCCGTCTCACCGTCTCCGCCCGTTCAGCCCAGATACTGAGTGAACGCCGCTCAACCGACAATCCTGCGCTCTGCCGGGCAATGGTAGCCATCTGAGGCCCGGATGCTCAGCGCCTCCAAGGGATTATTCGGCTACCAGAAGGCGTAGCGACTGAAATCAAAGTTCATGAACGAGTAAACATGTTGATCTATCGATCTAGCCGTATTTGTATTTGAAAGTTATCACCTATTATCCATAGTATGATTGTACTATCGCACCCCAGTCAGCTGGCGTCGGCGGCGGGCATGCCGTTGGTGGCCGCTTAAAGCTGCAACTTTTGAATCCCATGCAACGCTATGACGATGTTTTCCATCGAACTTTGGTATTCTTTAGATAGGTGAATATTCATCACTATAAGATTACAGCACATTCTTTAATATTTCGTCAAATATAACTTAATTTTGGCTGTATAGTTCGTTACGGGTATGCTGATGTTTCAGAAAATGTCGCAGCTCTCTCGCCCGGCTGCATGGTCCCAGGCCCAAGGCGGCGCCACCATAGAGGCAGGGGTGTCAGTCTGCCACCCCTGTCGTGACACTGGGGTGGCATTGCCACCCCTAAAATTTAGGCCACCGTCAGAATTGCACTGGTTCTGTTTTGCCAAATTTGTGGATTCCGGTCGCTGCGAACATATGGAACAGTTCCCTTCGTCGACCAATGTAAATTTTAGTGACGTTAGACTATTTTGCTATTCAAACTATACTATCTAGTCATGACCACAGCATTCTCCAATTTGACCGAAACTTTCGCTCTGTATCGGGTAATCTAACTTGACTTATCTAACGGAGAGCACGCCAATGCAACAGTTGTGCCGGCGCCGCTGGGCGGGGCAGGACAGGGCGGCGGCAACGGGCAGAGCAGGGTCAAGCAGGGCAGGACAGGGTAGGGCGGAGCATGACAGGACAGGACAGGACAGGACAGGACAGGACAGGACAGGGCAGGGCAGGGCAGGGCAGGGCAGGGCAGGGCAGGGCAGGGCAGGGCAGGGCAGGGCAGGGCAGGGCAGGGCAGGGCAGGACAGGACAGGACAGGACAGGACAGGGCAGGCCAGGACAGGGCAGGGCAGGACAGGGCAGGACAGGGCAGGGCAGGACAGGGCAGGACAGGGCAGGGCAGGGCAGGGCAGGACAGGGCAGGACAGGGCAGGGCAGGGCAGGGAGGGCAGGGCAGGACAGGGCAGGACAGGGCAGGGCAGGGCAGGGCAGGGCAGGACAGGGCAGGGCAGGGCAGGGCAGGGCAAGGAAGGGCAGGGCAGGGCAGGGCAGGACAGGACAGGACAGGACAGGGCAGGGCAGGGCAGGGCAGGACAGGACAGGACAGGACAGGGCAGGGCAGGACAGGGCAGGGCAGGGCAGGGCAGGGCAGGACAGGACAGGGCAGGGCAGGGCAGGGCAGGACAGGACAGGACAGGGCAGGACAGGGCAGGACAGGGCAGGACAGGGCAGGGCAGGACAGGGCAGGGCAGGACAGGGCAAGGACAGGACAGGACAGGACAGGACAGGACAGGGCAGGGCAGGGCAGGGCAGGGCAGGGCAGGGCAGGGCAGGGCAGGGCAGGGCAGGGCAGGGCAAGGAAGGGCAGGGCAGGGCAGGGCAGGGCAGGGCAGGGCAGGGCAGGGCAGGGCAGGGCAATACAGAGGTGGGACAGTACAAGACAGATGGTGGAACAGGGCAGGGCAGGGGAGAGGCAGGGCAGAGCAGGACAGACGCGTAATATTTTAACTAAAGCAATAATTTAGACAACCCGTGCACTGCGCCAACCACAGACTGCCGGGGGAGGGCAGAGCAGGACAGACGCGTAATATTTTAACTAAAGCAATAATTTAGACAACCCGTGCACTGCGCCAACCACAGACTGCCGGGGGAGGGCAGTAGCCGTCCCTCCTAAGATCTCGAAAACTACACGGCGTAGCGATAAGCGGAAAACGGCATTGTATATCTCGAGACAAGCTCTATCGAAAGTATACCGACCCTGTTTAGGTCAAGTCAATATTGAGGTCACCAGAGATCATCAAAGGTCACATTTCGGCTACATATGGGTGTCCTTAACAAAACAGTTTATATATCAATAAGGACAGGACAAGGACAAAGGCAGGTGACAGGTCTCATCAAATTTGACCTAAGGTCAATATTTAAGTCTGCAGAAGCCATTGAATATGAAACATTCTAAAAATCGACGAATAGTTTTTTAAGGAATAACTTTTTACACAAGTACGATAGAGTAAAACAGATTTCACCATTGTATTTGTCTCGTCGAGACGCATCGAATGCAATTTTGAGTGACCTAGTTAGGTCATATCCAAAACAAGTTGACCTGACCTGATATCAGGTCAGGTAAAGGTCAGCTCTTACACCATTTGATTCGTCTCGACAATCCAAATACAATGGTGAAAATTGCATTGCTCTACCTTGATTTGGTAAAGAGTTGTTGAAGAAAAACCATACGGGACCTGGGGGTCACCTGAGTTCACCTCGTGCAGGTAAAAGAAGAGACACTTGACATAGGGCTTTGCATTTGGCACAGGTGGGATGGATGGAAACTGGTCAAATTTAGCAATTTCCTATGGATTTATACGTGTTTTCATTTTCCCCCATTGACTTATAATGGGGAGGTCACGAAATCGACCTGACTTAAGTCACCAATATAAAAATAGAGATAAACGAATTGTAGATACTTATCACCTGATTAGATCCTGTGAGTTTCAAACCATTTGGTCAATCACTTTGGCGGTGGCACAACCGCAAACTTTTTTTTGGAGGTGGGGTCACTTGACTTAAGCTGGTGACCTGACCTGAGTTGACTCGATGTCAAAAATGCATAACATGTGGGTAATTGATGCCAAAACAGCCGTGCCAAATTTGGTGGCGCTGCGCGCTGCCGTGTTTCCGTTATTAATTACAAACCGGATGGGGCGGAAATCAACGAAGAACGGGCAGTGCGCGTGTTAATAAACTTGCATGTTTATATCAACTACGAAATTATAACGAAATACTTCGACTTTATTCAGTATTTTACCTCTACCCACCGCAACATTCAAACTTTGCCTTCCATACTCGTTTCTTCTCCTAATTCCTGTCCAACGTACTAAGTTCCAAGATTATAGGTACTTAGGTACAGAAGCTATGATTTGCTAATTACAAATCGTCTACCATCTGAAAAACGCGATACATAGTGAATTCATCGTGGGGTGCTAGTAATAATGTATGGTTCCGGCATAGAAATAATATGTGCCAAACATATTTGAAGAAGTTGCAAAAATAGATATCAGCTAATTGATAACACAAACATTGGACGAAATGTGTTGGGTTTTAATCTTGTTTCGCGCGAGGTCTATATTAATTTTATACTTCCGTGACACTTTTTCTAGTAGAGGATGCATGCGTACCTACTCAATCAATTTTGCCACCCCTGGCAAAAATCCGTGGCGCCGCCCCTGCCCAGACCCGGCTGAGGCCGCCGCCAGTCCGGCCTCTAGAGGCTGACGCAATTGCGCATGCGTAATACGATCTGCTCGAATGGCTCAGATTCGAATGCTGCCACGAGACGTCAGCCCAGGCACTAGATGGCGCCAGACGTGACTTTTTGTTAAAAGCTGCCGGCTTTCTTTGCATAGAGAACTGTGACTGAAATCTGTATATAGTAGAGCTATGATTGAAAGCAAAGCCTTTGATACGATTTCCGAACTAAAGAGTTAACCGCCGTATTCAAGGGAGACCAAGGGGCACTCCCAAACGCCTGGAAGCGGCCGTAAATTGGCTTGCGTTCTGACATGAGTTGAGGGAAAACCTAAGTAACTTGAACGGCTTATTTCATATTTGTTTCAGAATCTTAGGAACGTCATGAAAAGTGTGGGGGTGAAACTTCGATCTCGTCTTGAGTGAACCCCAACCCCCTATGCAAAATGTATTTGCATATGTATTTGAGGTCCTCTCGTCTTGATCTACCTTTAACTGACCCAAATTTTCCTCATTAGACAAAACAAAATATGATCAAATAGTGGGGCATGGCCCCAGCCCCCGTTCTTACGCCTGTGATTTGTTTTAAGTTTGTTAACTAAACTCGCAAGTCGGAGCTGCTCCTACCCGTTGCAACTTCTGGACTTGGACCTCAGGTACTTTGAGGACCACGCGCCGCCACTGTTGGAGAGAGGTCAACATGACCTTTCTGAACGTTCCGGGTGAGATCAGAGGTAGGAAGGGCTGTGGTGTGAAGCTGATTATGTAGTTTTCCCGGTCATGGTAAGTCATCAGATGACTGTGAAGGTTGTTCAGTCGACTGGCCAGTCACGCCTGTGGATGTTCTCTAAGAAATGAACACCCACGCACCGTTGGCATGCAGGCGGCGCAGGCGGTGTACGGTCATCAGTCCATTGTTCTCACAAGCCATGGGCCGATTCGTCCCGACGTACGATGCTTTTCCTTACCTCGTTGCGCCTCCCCGCAAATTGTTTACCTTTGCCGAAACACTTATCAGCGATGAGCAAAGGCGGCGATGTGCCTGTGGCAACAGGTGTGACCATTGCATTGTATTCTATTGAGCTCATTGGTTACATTGGCCGCCATTGGCTTACGTTGGTGTGGCCAAACATATTTTCTGGAGAAGGGAGCATACCTTACCAAAGCAGCCATGCCACCCACAGCAGGAACGAGGCGGAGCGCCACATCTTAAAATCACGTGTTGTTTTCATTTTAAAAGCTTGCATTTAACCGCCCCTTTTAAGAATAGCTTCAAGATGTTTGCGGTTTGTGGAATTCATTCCGTTTCTAACGAGAACATCTGAACGCCTTCGCTACAGCTACCTGACTACAGTTATAGCTCGCACGTGACAGGAAGGGCCTGCGGTTCTACCCTTATACGGGGCGCTGCTGGCGAAAACTCTGTCACACGCGCTCGCGCGCGCACCGCGTACGCTTCTGGCGCGGCGGCTAAATATGGCGCACACCGAGCACCCCGGGTGAGATCAGAGGCAGGAAGGTTGTGGTGTCAATACATGATGGCGTCAGACGCGCTTCAGTTGTCTTGTTTCAGTTTCAGTTCAGTTGTCAGTTGTTCAGTTTCAGTTTCTAGTTTCAGATCAGTTGGAGGACTCAGAAGTCAATCTGTATCAAAGGTAAGAACACACTTTAGAGAGCTGAAGTGTGTTCTCACATATGTCCTGTGGATGGTCTTCACCTTGTCGAGTGGGTGGCCTCCATTGTCCATGGTGGGGCTCGGTGGACCAGTGTCTGTCTGTGTTCTGTACGGGGGGCTGTCGTACTGGCTTGACATACTACCACTGCACCCCGATGCCAGACAGATAGTGTCCGTCTGAGGCGGTTGTGGAACAAAAATACTGGTCTTATGCAATGCAGCTCCGTGTCGTTTTGCATAACATCTGTTCCGTTTCTTGTAAGTCTGGCTAAGTATTTTCGTTCGTTGTTACATTTATAGCACTCTATTTCCGTTTCGTGTTGCCCTTTTCCAACTGCATGTACACATATCATCAAACATATCATCATACATCATCATACATCATCTGCGGTCCGATAGGATCCTATCGTGTGCACGTAGTGGTTTGATGCGTATCTGCCTTTATCCGAAACCAGCAGTGAAACTTTATATGCTCGTTACGGACGGGCTGGTGCAAGAGGAGCCGTGATCAGCGGTTTCCGCCCAGATATAGTTCCTCAGAACAGCGTCGAACAGCGTTCAAACTCATTCTGGTACTATACAAATTAACACGCAGAAGCTATGGCGCCAATGTTGGCGGGTCCCTCCGGTCTTGTCGGTGGTCTGTCTCAGGTCCCTCCCCGGTCGGGCCGGTCCTCGTCTCCCCACGAGCCCGTGTCACGCGCCACGTGTGGCGTCTGTCGGCTCGTGTCGTTCCGGCCACTCTGCAAGACGGACAGCAGCGGTGCATCGCTACCCTGCTGCCCAGAAGCGGTGCCGGCGACAGAGCCACGCAGGCGGACCAGACACCTCACGTGGCAGTTAGCACCGCTCGCTGGACCGGCGTGGACCTGCAGCCGTGGGAGGAGGCGCGGACGGAACCCACGGCGGGGTCACCGACTGACCCACGCCGCTTTGTGCGGTCTTTTTACCGGACCGCGGTGCGGCGGTGGGTCGGAATGAGGCCGCCACCCGACCCGCTACCCGCCTCCCGCCGTGCTGCCCCGTCTTTTTGTGGCAGCGGCGGCGGCGGCGGCGAAGGCGGTGCGCGGGGTCTCCTGTGCGTGGGCCGGCCCGCTCGCGCCCCGCTCACCACAGTGCGCGCTCCGCTGCCGGCGGGGTTTGCGGGAAGGGAACTCTGAGTAAGGCCGTGCCAACGAGCGGGGTCGCGGGCAAACGCCGCCGTCAGAGCCGACTTCAAAGGAGGCCGCCCGGAACACGGCGGCGGCGGCGGCAGCGGTGAGATCGGCGGGACCTCCGGTGGGTGGCGGCCAGCCCGAGCTCAGGTCGGTCGGGAAGGACTGAATGGCCCGGCTCCACCGGTGCCTGACGCAGCGCTGTACACACCGGGGTCCACCGGTACCTGACGCCGCGCTGTACACACCGTTTGCTGGCACGAACTCTGGTCATAGTACACAGTCACTTCGTGTGAAGCTCATCTGATTGACCGGATTAATGGTCTCGCCAGTTTGTGCAAATATTCCTGCACAACATCGTAGCAACTGGAGGGTAAACGCTAACGGGAATCTAATAGCTGAGGGGATGCTTCTAGCTGATGCTACCAGCTGGCGTCTTTCACAGCACCATCTCCATCACTCCACAGAGGCTTGGCTGTGCCTAGGTCTCTGTGGCTGTGTTGACGAGGAAGATGGATCAGCAGCCCGCTACGAAACCTCTCCAACGGTACCCCAGTGCCGTTGGAGAGGTCTCGCCGCCCCCGCAGGCTACCCACATGGCCGGCCGACCAGCACGCTTCCTCGCCGCGGCCGGCCTCGGCGCCCCCGCGCTTGGCGGTCAGTCGCCGGGTGCTGACCCCTCGGTGCGGTATGGCTTGGTATGGCTCGAGCCACCAACACCTCCGCGGCTATCGGGCAGCGGTCGATAGCTCGAGCCGGCCCCTCATACAGATACGGCTGCGGTCAGCAGAGCGGCACAGCTCTGCCGCGTCAAGACTGCAGGCAACTAGCTCCTCTTTGGGAATAACAGAGGTCGGCGCGTGAACCGAAAAGTGGTTTAGCGTATCGTGGTCGATGCTATCTCTCGCCAGTGCCAGCGGTGCAATAACCCCGCGGTATCGGGCGCTCCCGTCGGCCACCGACGCGACGTGGCCATTCAATCCTGAGCGCGCCGGGCTTCGAGAGGTAAATGGGCTGAACAATTGTTCTGTTGATAGAACCATCTTCCTCTCCGTCGACCCTTATTACGTCACGCTGGTTTGGCGGGCTCGCTGAGGAATCCGAGAATGGCATGGGATGTCACGAAACGTTGCCAATTGGGACAGAGGTGAAAAGGGCAAGCATGGGACGCCAATTTCACACAACATCACTTTGGCACATTTTCAAATTCCAATAAGGAAACAACGTAATAGTAAGATAATTCTTCTGGGGTCCTGGCGACCTTTCCGCCGCAGTTGCGACGTAGGACGCCCTGTTATATCCCGGAAACATGCCGGACCGATGATCTCTGACGCGCCGACCGCCGCATTTTCTGCGTCATTTTTCGCCTCAGAGCGCCGAACGCACCCTGTGCTCCGTGTTAACACGTTCGTTACCGGAGACTCGGGCCGGGGCGCGGCCCGCTGTCCAGAGAGCGCCGTCTGCCGCGGCACGGGACGCGTCCTGTTCGAGTCGTGTCCGACATGACCCAGCCGTTAGGCCTGGCGGATTACCGCCGCAATAGCGCCGGAACCGCCGCGCGCCGGAACCGCCTCTTTGTGCATGTGCAAGGGCGGATCCAGCCGGCCGTTTGCGGAGGGGGCAAACCGTTTTTAACGGACCTTACCTACCCTTAATTTCGAATTTCTTCCCGGATTTGGGACACTTTATTTTGCAACCACACGATTTCTAATCATCTCTTTATTTTGATATTTTGGTGCGTTTTTTTTAGCTTTTCGACCTTTTGGGATATCGAAAAAGGAAAGATGTCAGCTTGCAGTTTGTATTGTTCCGACATCGCCTTACACTGAGCAAAACTATGTCAATTGGCAGCTGCACCCAGAGGCGTCGCCGATAATTTTTGATTGTGTGTGTGTGTGTGTGTGTGTGTGTGTGTGTGTGTGTGTGTGTGTGTGTGTGTGTGTGTGTGTGTGTGTGTGTGTGTGTGTGTGTGTGTGGGTGTGTGTGTGGGTGTGGGTGTGGGTGTGGGTGTGGGTGTGGGTGTGGGTGTGGGTGTGGGTGTGGGTGTGGGTGTGGGTGTGGGTGTGGGTGTGGGTGTGGGTGTGGGTGTGGGTGTGGGTGTGGGTGTGGGTGTGGGTGTGTGTGTGTGTGTGTGTGTGTGTGTGTGTGTGTGTGTGTGTGTGTGTGTGAGGGGGGGGGGGTTGGTTGGCTGAAATGACGGAAAAATGCACCCCAATTTTGTATGTGTGTATTTAAAGGGAAATAATGACCTTTTGATTTTGTTAGCAACAATTTTGTAGGCTACCGTTATGGTTTTAAAATTATTTTATTTAAATTTAAGAATTAAATAAAATTATTCCCAAATTCAAAGTTCTAAGTTTGGAAACAATACAAAACAAGTACCTTGTGTACTTCATGAAGGTCATGGACAAATTCGTCCTTCCCTACCATTGTTTACATCGAGGATTCGAGTGCGGCATTTTTGGAGGCTCTGTGACGTTTCCGATCAAACTGGGCGCTGCTCGGACACACGCTAGTAGCGCTTTCGTTCTCCATGGCAACCAGGCGTCAGCCAATCAAAAGCCAGAAAGGGAATACGTTCTGGCTTTTCATTGGCTCACGCCTGGTAACCATGGAGAACGAAAGCGCTACTAGCGCTACTAGCGTGCGTTCGAGCAGCGCTCTGATCCGTGAAGCAATCCGTGAAGCATCCGTGATGCATGACTGACTATCAGTATAAGTCATGAATAACAACAACATGCAAACTATACCAACTCGAATAAAATAAGGGCGGAATGAATTGAACCCCAGGCAAGCTAGTATTCGCAAAGCACTCGGCACTGCGCCACAATAGCAAAAGGTGAGGGAAATGCATATTGGATACAATATTATTACGTCACAAGTTTCTGAAGTGTCAACTACTATGAAATACAGTGATAAAATACCTTTAATAATGATTAACAAGAAAATTCAAACTTAAAAACAATAATTTGAATAAGTCTTTAATTAGCTTTCAACTCAACATCAGATATATTTTGCAATGCTACACAAGAATGGCACCAGTGACGTCATTAACAAAGCCTGCTACGGGACTTGGGTATACTAATCAGGAACAACTCGCCACAAATGGTTAAGTGCGTCGAGAAGCATGACAATGACTTTGTAAACAAATCACCGACGCTAAATAGGTTGCCGTCGATATGCATCGATGAGCTTCCGATTTAATTGCCAGTTTTGTGTTATTGTTTGTTAGTTTTTTTGGGAAAAATTATGATTTTTCATGATAATATAAAGCATAGTGTTATATACAGCCACATACAAATTATACAATACTCCTAATGTTGAAAACAAATGAATCGATTTGCAAAAATTGAGGGTCGCAACCACTAACTATGCCGCCGTTGATGTGCATCGATGAGCTTCCGATTTTATTGCCACTTTTTCCAATCGCTGTTAGTTTTAGAAGATCGCCGGGCATATAATCACAACAAGCAGAACGCACACTATATTTTCCACTCCATTGCGTAAAAAACACAATACGGGAAAAGCCCGCAGTTTGATGAGGACCAAAAGTACTTGCAAGTAACGGTCGTTAAAAGTGTGGAACGCTTATCAACTTTAACTTGAAATATCTTTCAGTAGGAAAGTTTTCATGCAAAATGTGATGCATTTACAATATATTTTGGTCTCGTCTGGCGATTTCAAGTACTAACTCCATTTTTGTGGAAAACGGTCATTATTTCCCTTTAAGCATTTGCAGCATTTTTAATGTGGATGTTCATGTTATAGTAGGTACTTGTTATTTAGCGCCGCCAAGCGGCGCGACATTTGTACGGGTTTGCCTGATACAATCTAGAAACATAGGCCTTGTAGAGGATAAGAAGCTAAACATGTTATTTATTCAATTCAGCGTTACGGCGAAACGAAGAAGATGACGATGGCTTCGTTATGACGATGGCCACCGATGTGACGCCGTGAAGCGGCGTGAACATTTTAATTTTAGGCCGTGGAAAACGATATTTTAATATTGGAACCGGACCGTGAGTGGAGCCAAGCCTCAGGTTACCCCTTTTCCTGGTTGCACATCACGGTATGATGAAACATATTGAAATGAAGGTAGTTTTTCATATACATTAGCCTCGGATAGTAAATCACGATGACCGGTGGCAGTCTGCGCTCAATAGTATCGTACATATGATGATAATAACTGTATAGGTACTTACCTATGTACCGATAACCGAACTGTTACAAACAACTGGTAACCGTGCAAATGGTTTGAAAGCAGCAAGAGGCAGACCACCTTTTCCGCGCACAAATGGTCACTGTGGATCTGGAGGAGCCTGGGGGAGATGGCTTGGGGAGATGGTCATGGCCTGGTCCCCACTATTGGCTCTTCGGTCCAGCAAATTGGGAACCGCTGGAGTAGCTTCCGGGTGCCGATGTCCGCGTCTTTGCGTTCGCGTCGCCTTTTTCGGAACGCGGCAGACTAGCTAAACATGAAGCCCGCTTTAAAGTTAATATTTTAGAAGGGAGTTGGCCCCGGGGCCAGCAATTACCGCCAAGGAGAGTCTCTGCAAGACACTTAATGTAATTCATTTGTCCATTTTCCAAATTTGTATAAGTAATTGCAAAACTTGTGTCATGCCGCGAAGCGGCGCGAAATTTTCCAGTTTTTGACTGTGGCTAGCTGGATTTTGCTGCTGCAATTTTGGGATGCCCAGTACCGTTCTAAAAACGCAAATATAACATGTATTATACTTCACGTCTTGGGGGGGGGGGGGGGGGCAAGACATGGTTTGCCCCCCCCCCCCCTCCCCCTCCTTGAACAGGCTTGGGGGGGGGGGGGCATGGTCCAGTTGCCCCCCCCCCTGAATCCGCCTCTGTGCATGTGTGTGTGTGTCGTCTCGCGCCATACCGTAACGTACCACGTGACGTATCACGTGACGTGACGTGTGTGATGTCACAGCGCTACGATGCAGGCAATTATCGCACGAAGGTCGGCAGATGGCCGATCGGTGTGTGTGGAAAACAACTCCGAGAAGTTCCCGACCGCGCCGCACGAAACCGATGGGTGGGCGGCCGAGTCGTTTGAGTTCCTTGGTCGGCCGCTTCTTCCTTCTCCCGTGACGTCACGGCGGCGTCACGGTATCACGTCACGGCGGCGGCACGGTATCCCGTGTGGGCTTAGCCCGGCCCGCTTTCCAGTTGGCTCTCGTTATACACCCGATCTGGGAAACTGAAAACACGCAGCGCTGTGAGCGGCGACGTGCTGATGTGGTGCCTGATTGTCAGGAGGCGGACCCTGAATTAGGCAGCGGACCAGGAGCGAGCGGACGATAAGAACGTCTCTTATCGCATATTTAAAGTGATTAGCCGAAGAGTTGCCATGGATTGTTTGGACTGATTGTCATGGATGTGTAAATATTTATAGGCGCCTATATGCGAGTTATAATTCCGAATCTTTTGGATGCACCTAATATTTCAAAATCACCCCCATCCAGCAGTGTCGATTTTTCAAAACGATTGGGGGGGGGGAGGGGCGAAGAGGGACGGATCCAAGGGGGCCTATATCAGCGCTATGGCTTCACTAAAACGACTGAAATCGGCCAAAGAATAACACATTTCCTGATTGTAAAAGAAAATACAAGGAAAAGGCAAAACAAAATTGCTTTGAATCAGTTTTTAATGTAAAAATATACAGTCACATCAGTTTTGGCCTTGTGTCGGACGGCGCTTCAAACAAAAAAAAATGGTCAAGCCTATGACCGACCAATGGCTCTAAGAATAGCCGAGAGCCCTCTCAAACGGGCACAGGTCCCTCTCAGGCCTGATGATGGCCATCTTGGACAAACTGGGGTATTATCAGGTATTGTAAAGGCACCCTCTCAGGCTAGCATAGGTAAAGCCTTTTCAGACCTTGCAAGGAGCCGCTCAGACTGGACGATGACCCTGTCAGATCGATCGATGATCCTCTCAAAGAAGCGGATGCTCCTCTCGTACCGACTTAGAGCTCTCTCAGACCGGGAAAGCGCCGTTTTAGGCCGATTGGGGTCCTCTCAGAGTGGTAAACGACCCTCTCAGGTCGGCATGGGGACTTCCAGGCCTGGTAAAGGTTCTTTCAGGTGGACAATTCAGAATGAGTGGCTCTAAGGCCTAGGACATAGACTATTGCCTAGACAATTGCCCACTCAGACCAGTCTGGGGCCCGCTCAAACCTGAACATATTCTCTCAGTCAAGACGACTGAGGGCCCCCTCAAGCCGATCGAGGGCCCCTTAGGTCGAACAAGGGCCCCTCAAGCCGACCGAGGGCCCTTTAAGGCCGATCAAGGGTCTCCTCAAGCCGACCTCGGTTACCCTCCAGGAGTGGGTCATGGCCCCCTAGGCCCCCTTGACTACGCCCTGGCTTGTGGATTGGTGCTCAAATCGCAATTTCCAAAACTCCAATGCTAGCTTAAACGAGACACCCACACCTAAAGTTATAACGTCTATCTATCGTCTATATCGTCTAATAACGTATATCGCGGCTAATCTCACATCTCACAACTACGCCGCGACGTGAATAATGGTTATGCCAGAACGGCAAAAAGCTGGTTTGGGGGCCAAATCCCCAAAAGTCAAACAATCTAAAACTCATCGAATTTATCTTCTTCGTGTGTGAATAAGTGATTTAAACAAACTTACTTTTGTAAATGTTGCGTAGATTTTCGTTTCAATGAGGAAATGCGTCATTTTTTGGTCGACTGCAGGCGTTTTCGGAGGCTTGGCCCCTTGGATACGCCAGTAGCCAGAAAACATTGGAGGAGCACCTTGCGGGGGGGGGGGGACTTAACATTGGGGGGCCGAGGGCCACTCCAAAAGTTTATAAATCGACACCTATGCGCCCCACCCAAATCCAAATGTCGATATTTAGGAATACAATGAGAACATCCTGCATATCAGTTACAGCAACGGGATCAGTGACTCGTTATTTTTCTCCCAATGGTTTTGCCTAATGTAATGTCCGCTGGATTTGTATTGCTGCAGGTATGTATCTCGCTGTTCTGAATTTATGTATGCCTGTGGTGGCGAGGCGGGCACACAACTGACATTGCTCGATAATCAGCATCACTTTAACTTAAAGGCGCATCTGCACTGTTAACGTTACTCACGCTACCTGGTTTTTATAAGCATGTGCTATTTGCTTACTTCATGCATTGTTTGCATTATTTAAGATGTTGGGTCTATCTTTTTATTGTTTTGGCTCTAGCAACATGCACTTATGTCCTATCCCATATATCAGATCAGAATATATAATGTATGTTTTATATGTGACTAATATATCACACTGTAGCTCAAGTTGCAAAAGGGTCATTCCACGTCAAATCACACAAGAAATTCCCCGACCCCCTCCGATTTTGATTAAAATTGGTCACCTGTAATGTCAAGGGCAAGAAACATGCATACCCACTTTTAGGTCTGGGTGACCTCAAGGGTCGTATTTAGAGGTCATCGAAGGTCACGATTTTTTGCGTACTTTATACCAATCAAACGCCTATATCTTTTATGCTAATGGACTTAGCGGAATAAAACTAATATCGAAGTGCTCCACAGGGTTGGACCATTCGGAAATAGGGATAACAATCTACGTGACCTCAATTTAACCTTTGACCTGACGAGGTCAAAATCATTAAACGTATTTTTTTTATAAGTTGCCTGCTCGTAACTAGTCCAAACTTGGCAGAATAAATGAATGTAACACCCTCTAAGAATGTGCAAAAAAGAATGGCGGAGACTTTTTACCTATTTAAGATACCGCCCTTTGAGTATGGTAAGGAAGTGAAACGGAGCAATACCCCGAGGCTATTTTCATGTCGCTTGCCATAATGTCGGTTTCTTTGGCTCGATTGACGTCCAATTTGGTGAGTAGCTTCCGGTTGACGAATTCAATAACTTCCCGAGTTTTCAGCTTGACCTGACCTCGCATGACCTAGCATATCCTAGGAATAGTGTATTGCGCATAGATAAGTATTACCTATAGGTAATACGGTGTTTTTATAGATGTTCAGGAACATAACAGATATGCACAGGTGTTAACTGGTGACATTTATGGTTTTCATTGATATCATGACTCCGGATGACCTTTTCAGAGGTCAGCCGATGTCACTGACCTTTGATGACCTGAGATGATATTTTTGGCCTCTGGATGTTTCTAGGACATTTTAGGATACTGATTTCAAATTTGGAATCCATTTTACATAATTGTATATTCCACTGAGTCTACTTCACACGTCAACCGAGGTCACTGACCTCCGATGACCTGAAATGACATTTGTGGACTCTGATAGCTTCTAGGACATCTTGTGACGCAGATTTCAGATTGGCACTCATATTTTGCATAATATTATACATATAATTATATAAAATGGATTCCAAATTTGAAATCGGCATGCTGAATTGTCCTAGAAACCGCCAGAGGCAAAAAATATCATCTCAGGTCATCGAAGGTCAGTAACCTCGGTTGACCTCTGAAAAGGTCATTCGGGGTTATGATCTCAATGGAAACCATAAGTGTCACCTGATAACACATTTCCTGATTGTAAAAGAAAATACAAGGAAAAGGTAAAAACATTTGCTTTGAATCAGTTTTTAAAGGGAATAGTTCACCTTTAACATGGAGTTTTGGACTGAGATAGCAGATTTGTAGAGCAGATCTAAAAATGGGTTGTGGTGAAAGAATTACCTCCCTACGTTAAGTAATTTCGACACAGGACTAGTGGACCCGGTTTCATATCCGCTGTTCCGGGCCGCAAATTCCCGAAGTATAACGACCATTCGCACTCGGAATTGGAGATGACGTCATAGCTGCTGGGCGAGTCCATTATACCACCGGGGAGGTTGGCACCTCCCTTAACCAGCGATTACCAAAACCTAAACTAAACTAACCCAACCTAACCCCGCCATTAAGTCCGATCGGGACGAACCCTAATATTCGCTCGTAACCATATCTGTTATATCTGCCTGTGCATATCTGTGCATATCTGTGCATATCTATTATGGTCCTGA
The DNA here is from genome assembly GCA_036785665.1 of Chirona hameri. Taxonomy (NCBI): domain Eukaryota; kingdom Metazoa; phylum Arthropoda; class Thecostraca; order Balanomorpha; family Balanidae; genus Chirona; species Chirona hameri. The sequence continues at coordinate 89,799 of JAXIVJ010002589.1, forward strand.
ACATCTATAAAACACCGTATTACCTATAGCTAATACGTATCTATGGGCAATACACTATTCCTATGTCATGATAGGTCATGCGAGGTCAGGTTAACCACCAAATTGGACGTCAATCGGGCCAAATAAACCGGCATTATGGCAAGCGACATTAAAATAGCCTCGGGGCATTGCCCCGTTTCACTTTTTTACCATACTCAAAGGGTGGTATCTCAAAAAGTTGAAAAGTCTCCGCCATTCTTTTTTTGCACATTTTTAGAGGATGTTACGTTAATTTATTCTGCTAAATTTGGACTAGTTACGAGCAGGCAAACTTATAGAAAAATAAATTGTATGATTTTGACCTCATCAGGGCAAAGGTCAAATTGAAGTCAGGTCAAAGTGAGGTCATTTTACCCCTATTTCCGAATGGTCCAACCATGTGGAGCACTTCGCTATTAGTTTTATTCAGCTAAGTCCATTAGCATAACAGATATAGGCGTTCGATTGATATAAAGTACCCAAAAAATCGTGACCTTTGATGACCTCTAAATATGACCCTTGAGGTCACCCGGACCTAAAAGTGGGTGTGTATGTTTCTTTCACTTGACACTACAGGTGTACCACTTCCCATCACAATCTGAAAGGCTCGGGTGCGAAACCGACCTTTGTTGCGCAATTTGACGTGGAATGACACCCGGGGCAATAGGCATGAAGCCTTATGGGCGAGATTGGTGCCGGCCTGAGATGCCCGGTTATATGACATGATGAGCCCATATTGTACCACTTGATGCTAGCACATGAATGCATTCTTTATACAACATGTGGCGCATGTGCTGTGCTTGATTACCCCCTTCCCTCACAGCAGGCTACGCTGTGCTTTTGTGGTGAACTAACCGCCATACTATTACGTCCGGTGCACTGTCTGGTTTCCATTTTCGGATATTTTGGAAGTTTGAATATTACCAATATTTTCCGTTTGGATTAGCGTCCCTGAGCAATTGGTGTTGCTGACATTTGACGATAGGTCAAGTCTCTCCGAAAGGCAAGGGGCAGGATGTGTGCCTCCGTCAACCTTGAAAAGTATCTTGACTCGTTTGACGGAAAGACACACCAATCACCTGATTTTGATATTATCAGAAAACATGTTATAAAACAACTAAAATTTTGAAAAGGAAAGGCCGCCATGTTATCTTTATTTATGTAGTTTTGCTCGTGGTTAGGTAATAGACAATTTTCATTGAATCTGCGCTAGATAAACGTCATGGGTAAACTAAACAGCATTGCAAATTGCGATAAAACTACTGCTTGAGCGTCGTGATAGTAGATTTGTGTCTAAAAATTAATCAAATCTCAGAACATTCTAAGGGCTTTGCCTCTGTACTGTAACATCACAGCTACGATCTTTCCCGTTACGAGGTAACTAATTAGGCCTCTTCCCTTACCGTGCGAACGGAGAACCACTTGATTGCGCTAACAAGGCATTCTGCCGTGTGTGAGCGGGTAGGACGAAAGGTCGTTCTCATAGCCGTGTTGTTTGGCATTGTTGCATGACATTGGACTTTTGTTTTCATATCAAAGCTTTTTAGACCGACTTACAGGAAAAACGTAACAACAATGCAGCGATGTCATGTATTCGCGACACGTTCTATGACGTTTCGGTATTGTCGTTTTAATTAGAGTTTGAATGACAGTGCGTTTATTTTTAGTTTGAATGTTGCATTTCAGTCGGTAAACCCAGTCAACAATCTCACAACCTTAATTTATTCACGACTGCTATATCTTCTTTGATGGAGCTTACATTAAGCCTGTAATATATGACGTAAGTTCGCCACCACGCGTACCGCATTACAGCACCTGGTGGTGCCTTCTGAGGATTTGTGAAGAGCCAAGCCGGAAGAACACAGATGAGATTCGCACAACTTCCGCGGAATTGCGAACATGTGCCGCACAGCGCCAGTCACTGTTTCTCGGGACGCTTCCTCAGTCTGTGCTTCATTCTCATCACCCCGTGTCATTAGCTCATCACTCCACCACCTCTGCGTCGGTGGCCCGCACCTCGTGTCGGTGGTGCGCCAATCGGTGCGCTCCAGCGGCGGCGGCGGTGAGATAAGACTGTTTTGGCGCGCGTGCCGACAAACCCGGCGCGTCGCACAGTCACGCGGAGGCGATTCCGACGCGGCACCGTCAGCAGGTTCCCGCCACAAGTTATTAGGCTGAGATATAACGTGATGGCACTGCATTTGGACATTTCGTCATTTCAGCTTTTCGGCGACATAGAAGGCAGAATCTTGATGAGCTTCTGCTTCCGCCTTCTGGCTTTGGAACATGTAACATTGAGACAATTCTTGTCCTTACAGTTGTCTTTCCAGAGTATACAAAAGCCAGATAAAGCACGATTAATGTGGCTGGATCTCCACATGGTTCATTTTCAAATTTCAACGACTCACCAATAATTTCGAAAAGGAAGGCGCCAGTCGTGTCTAACATAAATAAATGGCAATCATCCGAAAATCAAATCATACAAATCAACCAACTATAACATGCACATTATAGGCCGGGTCATGCAAAACAGATTTAAAATTAATAGTGTAATTATCATGCGCTATCTCATTACAAGCTTTTTTTTAAATTACATTTGGAGGGGCCAACCGGCCTCTTTTTAGGGACACTTTTGCCATTTTTTCGTCAATATTTTTGCATGAATATTTTTTATTGAAGTTTGGCATGAATATTTTGCCATTTTGGCATGAATGTTTTTTTTTAACGTTTTTTGAAAATATCATTTTCGAATTCTCCGTATACTGTTCGATGCCCGTAGTGATTTTCAAAAAGTTATAATATACATTGAAGCTGTTTCTCCGCATTTCCTGTAAGGATTTTAGGGCATCCGCTCGCAGTGCCATCTATTGAGCGGAATTGCAGTATGTGTACTAGGTGCAGTTTTCCGGCTGCGGAGGAGTGTAGAGGGGCTCCACACGCCATTAAATGCAATACCAACAGGTTAACTCAGTGGGAACTGGATCTGGAGACAGAACAGGCACCGGGCCTGGAGACAGGACAGGTACCGGGCCTCACGTCTGGAGACAGGATAGGTACCTGACCTCACGTCTGGAGACAGGACAGGTACCGGGCCTCACGTATGGAGACAGGACAGGTACCGGGCCTAACGTCTTGAGACAGGACAGGTACCGGACCTCACGTCTGGAGTCAGGACAGCTACCGGGACTGGAGGCAGGGCAAGTACCGGACCTCACGTCTGGAGGCAGGACAAGCACCGGGCCTCACGTCTAGAGACAGGTCAGGTAACGGGCCTTACGTCTGAAGACAGGACAGCTTCCGGGCCTGGAGGGCAGGTACATCTGTTCTTTCGTCTGGAAACAGGATAGAGCATGTACATCTGTCCTTTCGTCTGGAAACAGGACAGGTATCGGGCCTCACGTCTTGAGATAGGACAGGCATCGGTCCTCACGTCTGGAGACAGGATAGGTATGGGGCCTCACGTCTGGAGACAGGACAGATGCCGGTCCTCACGTCTGGAAGCAGGACATGTACTGGGCCTCACGTCTGGAGACAGGACAGGTATCGGTCCTCACGTCTGGAGACAGGATAGGTATGGGGCCTCACGTCTGGAGACAGGACAGATGCCGGTCCTCACGTCTGGAAGCAGGACATGTACTGGGCCTCACGTCTGGAGACAGGACAGGTATCGGGCCTCACGTCTAGAGACAGGACAGGTACCGGGTCTCACGTCTGACGACAGGACAGCTACCGGGCCTGGAAGCAGGGCAGGTACCGGACCTCTCGTCTGGAGGCAGGACAGGCACCGGGTCTCACGTCTAGAGATAGGACAGCTACCGGGCCTGGAGGCAGGGCAGGTACCGGACCTCTCGTCTGGAGGCAGGACAGGCACCGGGCCTCACGTCTAGAGACAGGACAAGTACCGAGGCTCTCGTCTGGAGACAGGACAGCTACCGGGCCTGGAGGCAGGGCAGGTACCGGACCTCTCGTCTGGAGGCACGACAGGCACCGGGCCTCACGTCTCGAGATAGGACAGCTACCGGGCCTGGAGGCAGGGCAGGTACCGGACCTCTCGTCTGGAGACAGGACAGGCACCGGGCCTTACGTCTGGAGACAAGACAGGCACCGGGCTTGGAGATAGGACAGGAATCGAAACTCACGTCTGGAGACAGGACAGGTATTGGGTCTCACGTCTGGAGACAGGACAGGTGCCGGGCCTCACGTCTGGAGACAGGACAGGCATCGCGCCTCACGTCTGGAGACAGGGCAGGTACCGAGCCTCACGTCTGGAGACAGGGCAGGCACCTGGCCCGTAGGTAGGGTAGTTACCGGACCTCACATCTGGAGACAGGACAGGCACCGGGCCCGGAGGCGGAGCAGGTATCGACCTTACGTCTGGGGACAGGACAGGCACCGGATCTCACGTCTGGAGACAGGACAGGCACCGGGCCTGGAGATAGGACAAGTATCGGGACTCACGTCTGGAGACAGGACAGGTATCGGGCCACACGTCTGGAGATAGGACAGGTATCGGGCCTCATGACTGGGGACAGGGCAGGCACCGGGCCTCACGTCTGGAGACAGGGCAGGTACCGAGCCTCACGTCTGGAGACAGGACAGGCACCGGGCCTGGAGATAGGACAAGTATCGGGACTCACGTCTGGAGACAGGACAGGTATCGGGCCACACGTCTGGAGATAGGACAGGTATCGGGCCTCACGTCTGTGGACAGGACAGGCACCGGGCCTCACGTCTGGAGACAGGGCAGGTACCTGTCCTGTCTCGGGGGGCGGATCAAGCTCATGTAGTCAAACTTGTACACTCCTGCGCGCGCACTCCTCCCCACCCACTTTAAATCCATTGTTACATGGAGTTAATCTGCTGGTGTTCCATTTCAAGTCAGTGGCGGCGGCATGTATTTTCGGATGGGGGGGTGGGGGGGGACAGGGGGTCCCCTCGGCCAAAGGGCCCCTCCCCACGGCCAAAAGGCCCCCCCCCCCCAACAACAACAACACAATGGCGCGAAATGGTATCTCCTCGGATTTAGGTCACTATATTTTGCAGGACCTCTAAATGGTCGCAACAAAACGTCGGGCAGGTCCATGTTGAAGTGTCAGGCCTTCCGAGGGCCGCTTATGCCGACTGAGGGCCTTCTATCGGCCTTAGAGGGCCCCTCAGGCTGGCTGGGGGCTCCTCGGGGCCCTCGGTCAATTTTTCGGTTAAAAATACAAAATCAAACCAACTTCCTGAAGGGCCCCTCTTACAAATGTATGGGGCGGGTGGGCAAAATCATATGTTTTCTCCCCCCCCCCCCAACTTCTTGAGTGGACTGGGGGCAGCTGCTCCCATGCCCCCCCTCCTTATCCGCCGCCACTGATTTCAGTGCGTATGGAGCTCCTCTGCAGACCTCCGCAGCCGGGAAACTGCTACTAGTGCATAAATTGCAAATCGGCTCAATAGATGACGCTGTGAGCAGGTGCCTTAAAATGTTTACAGGAAATGCAGAGAAACAGCTTCATTGTCCATGCTAACTCCATGACACTCACTACGGTTGTCAAACAGCATACGGAGAATTCGAAAATGATATCTTCAGAAAATTGTAAACAATATTTCATGCCCAAATGTACGATATTGACGAAAAAATTGCAAAAGTGTCCCCAAAAAGAGGCCGGTTGGCACCTCCAAATTTCATTACAAATTTCAAAAAATTAATGTAAGTTTGAAATGATATAACGCATAATAATTTCACTATTAATCTGTGTATGCTCGCAAAAACCTATCGAATGACCCGGCCTAATGAACAATGCTCTTAGGACTTACGACGAACTAATCAATGCGTTCTGTAGACTGTATCAGCCCCTTCAACGAAGTACTCGTACATACGTGTGTTACCGTCTATGACATCACCAAGTGGTTTCGTCTAATCGGCTGTTGGTGACCCTGCTTAACCCCTGTAACGTCACTTTCCTGGAATGACCCCCGAAACAGTCTGGGCGCATGAAGCTAAGCTGGATGTCCTAGAGGAAACGTGCGAACCGGACCAGCTATCACCGGACATATTTTCGGTACCGGGAAAGCTGCTCGTCTGGCGCGATCATGAAGCTTAGAGCTGTGATCCTCGGTCGTTGATTTCCATCACCCGGCTAAATGTTTCTGTGGTTTTAATTCCACTTGGTGCAGCATGTTACCTTATAAAAACATATATTGTAATTTATTTGCCATTATTTGATGCGTGGTAAACAAGCTTCAACCTGTTATTGTTTTCTGTGACGTCCTGATAAAAGAACGTATTGCTCGTTGACCATTGGTTAGGAGCGAGGCCGAACCCCACTGAATTTTTCGTATACCAGCGGCAAGCCCAGTGGGTCATTCAACTTTACCCGACCCGATGGTGCTTTTGACTGCGTTGCATTGACTGCTCTCCCACCTTCCTACGTTCTGGGCTATCATTTGTCAATTGTCAGTCACCGTCATTTTTAACTAATTTACCAGTTAAATTGTACTTTAATTTACCAGTTAAATTGTCAGTTTTGGTGTGAGCTGTTGTCCTTTATCCAGCAATACTTATGAGAGGACATTTTTGCAGACGTCAGGTTTATCACTAAACCAATTTAAAATATCACAATTTGATGAATGTGAGAGCGTGATTGCGACACCACCAAATGGTTTCTTCCGATCGTTAACCCCGATTAACCCCTATATTGTCATTCTTCCTGGAACGACACCCGAAACTGGTTGGACGCGTGATGCAACGCTTACAAGCGTGTGAGCAGGGCCAGCGATTACCGCGATTATGTTACCGCGATTTACGCTATCCGTCCTCGCCCTGGCCCAGTATCGGGGCCGGAAAATCACTCCCGATAAGCTTCTACCCGATCGGTGCCCTTGAGGTGCAAGGAGGTTGCGCCAAGCTGCCTGGACACGGTCATGTCAAGCTGCCTGGATACGGTCATGCCAAGCTGCCTGGATACGGTCATGCCAAGCTGCCTGGACATGGTCATGCCAAGCTGCCTGGACACGGTCATGCCAAGCTGCCTGGACACGGTCATGCCACGCTGCCTGGATACGGTCATGCCAAGCTGCCTGGACACGGTCATGCCAAGCTGCCTGGACACGGTCATGCCAAGCTGCCTGGATACGGTCATGCCAAGCTGCCTGGACACGGTCGTGCCAAGCTGCCTGGACACGGTCATGTCAAGCTGCCTGGACACGGTCATGTCACACTGCCTGGACACGGTCGCGGCACGCTGCCTGGATACGGTCGTGCCAAGCTGCCTGGACACGGTCATGCCACGCTGCATGGACACGGTCGTGCCAAGCTGCCTGGACACGGTCATGCCACGCTGCCTGGACACGGTCGTGCCAAGCTGCCTGGACACGGTCATGCCACGCTGCCTGGACACGGTCGTGCCAAGCTGCCTGGACATGGTCATGCCACGCTGCCTGGACACGGTCGTGCCAAGCTGCCTGGACACGGTCATGTCACGCTGCCTGGACACGGTCGTGCCAAGCTGCCTGGATACGGTCATGCCAAGCTGCCTGGACACAGTCATGCCACGCTGCCTGGACACGGTCATGCCAAGCTGCCTGGACACGGTCATGCCAAGCTGCCTGGATACGGGCATGCCAAGCTGCCTGGATACGGTCATGTCAAGCTGCCTGGATACGGTCATGCCAAGCTGCCTGGACACAGTCATGCCACGCTGCCTGGACACGGTCATGCCAAGCTGCCTGGACACGGTCATGCCAAGCTGCTTGGATACGGTCATGCCAAGCTGCCTGGACACGGTCATGTCAAGCTGCCTGGATACGGTCATGTCAAGCTGCCTGGATACGGTCATGCCAAGCTGCCTGGACACGGTCATGCCACGCTGCCTGGACACGGTCGTGCCAAGCTGCCTGGACACGGTCATGCCACGCTGCCTGGACACGGTCGTGCCAAGCTGCCTGGACACGGTCATGCCAAGCTGCCTGGATACGGTCATGCCAAGCTGCCTGGATACGGTCATGTCAAGCTGCCTGGACACGGTCATGCCAAGCTGCCTGGATACGGTCATGCCAAGCTGCCTGGACACAGTCATGCCACGCTGCCTGGACACGGTCATGCCAAGCTGCCTGGACACGGTCATGCCAAGCTGCCTGGATACGGTCGCGGCACGCTGCCTGGACACGGTCATGCCACGCTGCCTGGACACGGTCATGTCAAGCTGCCTGGATACGGTCATGCCAAGCTGCCTGGACACGGTCATGCCAAGCTGCCTGGACACGGTCATGCCAAGCTGCCTGGACACGGTCATGCCAAGCTGCCTGGACACGGTCGCGGCACGCTGCCTGGACACGGTCATGCCAAGCTGCCTGGACACGGTCGTGCCAAGCTACCTGGACACGGTCATGTCAAGCTGCCTGGACACGGTCATGCCAAGCTGCCTGGACACGGTCGCGGCACGCTGCCTGGACACGGTCGTGCCAAGCTACCTGGACACGGTCGTGCCAAGCTGCCTGGACACGGTCATGCCAAGCTGCCTGGACACGGTCATGCCAAGCTGCCTGGACACGGTCATGCCAAGCTGCCTGGACACGGTCATGCCAAGCTGCCTGGACACGGTCATGTCAAGCTGCCTGGACACGGTCATGCCAAGCTGCCTGGACACGGTCATGCCAAGCTGCCTGGACACGGTCATGCCAAGCTGCCTGGACACGGTCATGCCAAGCTGCCTGGACACGGTCATGTCAAGCTGCCTGGACACGGTCATGTCAAGCTGCCTGGACACGGTCATGCTAAGCTGCCTGGACACGGTCATGTCAAGCTGCCTGGACACGGTCATGCCAAGCTGCCTGGACACGGTCATGTCAAGCTGCCTGGATACGGTCATGCCACGCTGCCTGGACACGGTCATGTCACACTGCCTGGACACGGTCATGCCAAGCTGCCTGGACACGGTCATGTCAAGCTGCCTGGACACGGTCGTGCCAAGCTACCTGGACACGGTCATGTCAAGCTGCCTGGACACGGTCATGCCAAGCTGCCTGGACACGGTCGCGGCACGCTGCCTGGACACGGTCATGCCAAGCTGCCTGGACACGGTCGTGCCAAGCTACCTGGACACGGTCGTGCCAAGCTGCCTGGACACGGTCATGCCAAGCTGCCTGGACACGGTCATGCCAAGCTGCCTGGACACGGTCATGCCAAGCTGCCTGGACACGGCCATGCCAAGCTGCCTGGACACGGTCATGCCAAGCTGCCTGGACACGGTCATGCCAAGCTGCCTGGACACGGTCATGTCAAGCTGCCTGGACACGGTCATGTCAAGCTGCCTGGACACGGTCATGCCAAGCTGCCTGGACACGGTCATGTCAAGCTGCCTGGACACGGTCATGCCAAGCTGCCTGGACACGGTCATGTCAAGCTGCCTGGATACGGTCATGCCACGCTGCCTGGACACGGTCATGTCACACTGCCTGGACACGGTCATGCCAAGCTGCCTGGACACGGTCATGCCAAGCTGCCTGGACACGGTCATGCCACGCTGCCTGGACACGGTCATGTCACACTGCCTGGACACGGTCGTGCCAAGCTGCCTGGACACGGTCATGCCACGCTGCCTGGACACGGTCATGCCAAGCTGCCTGGACACGGTCATGTCAAGCTGCCTGGATACGGTCATGCCACGCTGCCTGGACACGGTCGTGCCAAGCTGCCTGGACACGGTCATGCCAAGCTGCCTGGACACGGTCATGCCAAGCTGCCTGGACACGGTCATGCCAAGCTGCCTGGACACGGTCATGTCACACTGCCTGGACACGGTCATGCCAAGCTGCCTGGACACGGTCATGTCAAGCTGCCTGGACACGGTCGTGCCAAGCTACCTGGACACGGTCATGTCAAGCTGCCTGGACACGGTCATGCCAAGCTGCCTGGACACGGTCGCGGCACGCTGCCTGGACACGGTCATGCCAAGCTGCCTGGACACGGTCGTGCCAAGCTACCTGGACACGGTCGTGCCAAGCTGCCTGGACACGGTCATGCCAAGCTGCCTGGACACGGTCATGCCAAGCTGACTGGACACGGTCATGCCAAGCTGCCTGGACACGGCCATGCCAAGCTGCCTGGACACGGTCATGCCAAGCTGCCTGGACACGGTCATGCCAAGCTGCCTGGACACGGTCATGTCAAGCTGCCTGGACACGGTCATGTCAAGCTGCCTGGACACGGTCATGCCAAGCTGCCTGGACACGGTCATGTCAAGCTGCCTGGACACGGTCATGCCAAGCTGCCTGGACACGGTCATGTCAAGCTGCCTGGATACGGTCATGCCACGCTGCCTGGACACGGTCATGTCACACTGCCTGGACACGGTCATGCCAAGCTGCCTGGACACGGTCATGCCACGCTGCCTGGACACGGTCATGCCAAGCTGCCTGGACACGGTCATGTCAAGCTGCCTGGATACGGTCATGCCACGCTGCCTGGACACGGTCATGCCACGCTGCCTGGACACGGTCATGCCAAGCTGCCTGGACACGGTCATGTCAAGCTGCCTGGATACGGTCATGCCACGCTGCCTGGACACGGTCCTGCCAAGCTGCCTGGACACGGTCATGCCAAGCTGCCTGGATACGGTCATGCCAAGCTGCCTGGACACGGTCGCGGCACGCTGCCTGGACACAGTCATGCCAAGCTGCCTGGACACGGTCATGCCACGCTGCCTGGACACGGTCATGCCAAGCTGCCTGGACACGGTCATGTCAACCTGCCTGGATACGGTCATGCCACGCTGCCTGGACACGGTCCTGCCAAGCTGCCTGGACACGGTCATGCCAAGCTGCCTGGATACGGTCATGCCAAGCTGCCTGGACACGGTCGCGGCACGCTGCCTGGACACGGTCATGCCGAGCTGCCTGGACACGGTCATGCCAAGCTGCCTGGACACGGTCGTGCCAAGCTGCCTGGACACGGTCATGCCACGCTGCCTGGACACGGTCATGCCAAGCTGCCTGGACACGGTCATGTCAAGCTGCCTGGATACGGTCATGCCACGCTGCCTGGACACGGTCCTGCCAAGCTGCCTGGACACGGTCGTGCCAAGCTGCCTGGACACGGTCATGCCAAGCTGCCTGGATACGGTCATGTCAAGCTGCCTGGACACGGTCATGTCAAGCTGCCTGGACACGGTCATGCCACGCTGCCTGGACACGGTCGTGCCACGCTGCCTGGACACGGTCATGCCACGGTGCCTGGACACGGTCGTGTCACACTGCCTGGACACGGTCATGCCAAGCTGCCTGGACACGGTCATGTCAAGCTGCCTGGATACGGTCATGCCACGCTGCCTGGACACGGTCATGTCACACTGCCTGGACACGGTCATGCCAAGCTGCCTGGACACGGTCATGCCACGCTGCCTGGACACGGTCATGCCAAGCTGCCTGGACACGGTCATGTCAAGCTGCCTGGATACGGTCATGCCACGCTGCCTGGACACGGTCATGCCACGCTGCCTGGACACGGTCATGCCAAGCTGCCTGGACACGGTCATGTCAAGCTGCCTGGATACGGTCATGCCACGCTGCCTGGACACGGTCCTGCCAAGCTGCCTGGACACGGTCATGCCAAGCTGCCTGGATACGGTCATGCCAAGCTGCCTGGACACGGTCGCGGCACGCTGCCTGGACACAGTCATGCCAAGCTGCCTGGACACGGTCATGCCACGCTGCCTGGACACGGTCATGCCAAGCTGCCTGGACACGGTCATGTCAAGCTGCCTGGATACGGTCATGCCACGCTGCCTGGACACGGTCCTGCCAAGCTGCCTGGACACGGTCATGCCAAGCTGCCTGGATACGGTCATGCCAAGCTGCCTGGACACGGTCGCGGCACGCTGCCTGGACACGGTCATGCCAAGCTGCCTGGACACGGTCATGCCAAGCTGCCTGGACACGGTCGTGCCAAGCTGCCTGGACACGGTCATGCCACGCTGCCTGGACACGGTCATGCCAAGCTGCCTGGACACGGTCATGTCAAGCTGCCTGGATACGGTCATGCCACGCTGCCTGGACACGGTCCTGCCAAGCTGCCTGGACACGATCATGCCAAGCTGCCTGGATACGGTCATGCCAAGCTGCCTGGACACGGTCGCGGCACGCTGCCTGGACACGGTCATGCCAAGCTGCCTGGACACGGTCATGCCAAGCTGCCTGGACACGGTCGTGCCAAGCTACCTGGACACGGTCATGCCAAGCTGTCTGGATACGGTCATGCCAAGCTGCCTGGACACGGTCGTGCCAAGCTGCCTGGACACGGTCATGCCAAGCTGCCTGGATACGGTCATGTCAAGCTGCCTGGACACGGTCATGTCAAGCTGCCTGGACACGGTCATGCCACGCTGCCTGGACACGGTCGTGCCACGCTGCCTGGACACGGTCATGCCACGGTGCCTGGACACGGTCGTGTCACACTGCCTGGACACGGTCGTGCCACGCTGCCTGGACACGGTCATGCCACGTTGCCTGGACACGGTCGTGTCACACTGCCTGGACACGGTCGTGCCAAGTTGCCTGGACACGGTCGTGCCAAGCTGCCTGCACATGGTCGTGCCAAGTTGCCTGGACATGATCGCGACACGGTCGTGCCACGGTCATGCCACGCTGCCTGGACACGGTCATGCCACGCTGCCTGGACACGGTCGTGCCAAGCTACCTGGACACGGTCGTGTCACACTGCCTGGACACGGTCGTGCCGTGTGATGGGATCAGCGCCGGCGGCCCCGCGGTGGACCTTTCATAATGATCGTATCTCCGGCACGTGACATTACCCCAGCACCCCGTGACGTGATACGTGAGCTCTTCAGACGTGAGCTGCTAGTCGCCGTCCAACGTGCTAAGAGCGCGGAGTAGTTTCGGCCTTGTGTCTCGGGTGAGTTCCGTTTTCCCCATCAGACGTCGGCTCTGAACATTATCCTGGTGATAGTGAACACGGGCTCCGAACATTATCCTGGTGATCGTGAACACTGGATGGCGACCCTGACCTCCGGTCACCCCACCCTCCTCACTCATGGCATCACTGCGTGGGGAAACGGTTGACTTTTACGGCGCCGTGAAAATATAGCGACGTGCACCGGAAAAGGTCTCGAGCTGAGCCAACGTGAAAGTCCGTCGGTGTTGATGACGTCACGTTGTCGGCGTGGAGGCGTGGCGGGGGGCCGCGAGGTGACGAGGCGGGGCGGGGGGCCGCGCGGTGAGGGAGGTGACGGGGTGTCAGCGCGCCGGCCGCGTCGTGGGCGGCCGCGTCGCCGCGTCAGACCTCCCAGCCACTCGCCGAGACGACCGGGCCCAAACACCCGCAGACACGGCCAGGGTCACGGTGTAGGGTCACGCAGGCCGAGCCAGGTCAGTCGGACCGCAGGTGCATCTCAGGCATCTCAGTCAGGTCGGTCGGATCGCAGGTGCATCTCAGGCATCTCAGCCAGGTCGGTCGGACCGCAGGTGCATCTCAGGCATCTCAGTCAGGTTGGTGGGATCGCAGGTGCATCTCACGCATCTCAGCTAGGTCGGTCGGACGCAGGTGCATCTCAGGCATCTCAGTCAGGTCGGTTGGACCGCAGGTGCATCTCAGGCATCTCAGTCAGGTCGGTCGGACCGCAAGTACATCTCAGGCATCTCAGTCAGGTCAGTCGGACCGCAGGTGCATCTCAGGCATCTCAGTCAGGTCAGTCGGACCGCAGGTGCATCTCAGGCATCTCAGTCAGGTCGGTCGGACTGCAGGTACATCTCAGGCATCTCAGGCAGTGTCGCGCCTGCCCGCGTATTTCCGAAGTCTAGCGACGCTACGCAGTGGCGGCCGACGTAATTTGCCAACAAGAGGTATCAAACAGATGGATGCACAGATGTGGACGTAGATAACAGATACCTTACCAAGCCGGTGATTATCTAACAGTGGAAACTTTTAGAAGTTGAAGTGTACGACGTCATTAGGTCAGCTAGCTGTTCTTATTCAACCTATTTAGACTTTACCTCTGTTTTTATTTAACCTTGTTTATCAAGATTGATTTTGGAAGGAAAGCGATGTTCTTAAAAGTACACTAGAGGATCGTCGATCTGTTGACCTGTTTACCCGTTCAGACCCTTATAATTGACCCGGTAACCTGTAGCGAAGCACCTGCAGCGATAAGCGACCTCCTACAGTACCTACGTCTGCAGAAGCTGAGAGCCTTTTGGCGGTATGTTGATGGGCCAGTCCTGCGACTGGCGGCAATTGCTTCCGGACTTGACCGGTACCACGCTTGACTGCAGGGATGCTGGGTTGGTTTAACGGGTCAACGGGGTAACGGGTCATCAATCCTTCAGTCGATTCATTGTTGACAGCGCAAGCAATGCTCATCTGAAACAATTCATAAGGGTAAAAGGTCTCTTTAAAACGACAGAAGGAGCTGCAGCGGCTAGCTACAGCGATCGCTAAACAGGCCGGGCTGTTTTCTGCGGTCACTGTGGCCGGACAGCCCGCGAGCTGCTGCGTCGCTGTGTGTGTGTGTGTGTGTGTGTGTGTGTGTGTGTGTGTGTGTGTGTGTGTGTGTGTGTGTGTGTGTGTGTGTGTGTGTGTGTGTGTGTGTGTGTGTGTGTGTGTGTGTGTGTGTGTGTGTGTGTGTGTGTGTGTGTGTGTGTGTGTGTGTGTGTGTGTGTGTGTGTGTGTGTGTGTGTGTGTGTGTGTGTGTGTGTGTGTGTGTGTGTGTGTGTGTGTGTGTGTGTGTGTGTGTGTGTGTGTGTGTGTGTGTGTGTGTGTGTGTGTGTGTGTGTGTGTGTGTGTGTGTGTGTGTGTGTGTGTGTGTGTGTGTGTGTGTGTGTGTGTGTGTGTGTGTGTGTGTGTGTGTGTGTGTGTGTGTGTGTGTGTGTGTGTGTGTGTGTGTGTGTGTGTGTGTGTGTGTGTGTGTGTGTGTGTGTGTGTGTGTGTGTGTGTGTGTGTGTGTGTGTGTGTGTGTGTGTGTGTGTGTGTGTGTGTGTGTGTGTGTGTGTGTGTGTGTGTGTGTGTGTGTGTGTGTGTGTGTGTGTGTGTGTGTGTGTGTGTGTGTGTGTGTGTGTGTGTGTGTGTGTGTGTGTGTGTGTGTGTGTGTGTGTGTGTGTGTGTGTGTGTGTGTGTGTGTGTGTGTGTGTGTGTGTGTGTGTGTGTGTGTGTGTGTGTGTGTGTGTGTGTGTGTGTGTGTGTGTGTGTGTGTGTGTGTGTGTGTGTGTGTGTGTGTGTGTGTGTGTGTGTGTGTGTGTGTGTGTGTGTGTGTGTGTGTGTGTGTGTGTGTGTGTGCTGTGTGTGTGTGTGTGTGTGTGTGTGTGTGTGTGTGTGTGTGTGTGTGTGTGTGTGTGTGTGTGTGTGTGTGTGTGTGTGTGTGTGTGTGTGTGTGTGTGTGTGTGTGTGTGTGTGTGTGTAGTGTGTGTGTGTGTTTGTGTGTGTGTGTGTGTGTGTGTGTGTGTGTGTGTGTGTGTGTGTGTGTGTGTGTGTGTGTGTGTGTGTGTGTGTGTGTGTGTGTGTGTGTGTGTGTGAGTGTGTGTGTGTGTGTGTGTGTGTGTGTGTGTGTGTGTGTGTGTGTGTGTGTGTGTGTGTGTGTGTGTATGTATGTCGTCAGGCTCGGAAACTGTTCCCCCGCCGCCGCCGCCCCGCCGCCCCGCCGCACGCCGCCGCCGCGGACACAGGAAACTCTCACGGACCCACCTCCTGCGCCAATGACCTCAGCGGGTCACAAGCAGTGCGGCGCCGTAAATATCCCTCCGCCGTCGGTACTATCATTACTATGAGCAGGAAGGTTGGCCGGTCAGATAACGGCTCAGTGCTGCAGCCGCACGAGGCTGGCAGTCGGCGCTCTGAGTATGTCAGAAACTTGGAGCTGAGCTGCAGGGAGTCTGCAGCTTGGATGTTTATGTTTTAAATTACTTTCTGTTTTAGATGAACATGACATCCGTCATGAGGTAGGAGATATTGAGGATTATTCAGGTTTATTTTGTCAAATTTGTGAAAGATGATGCGAATGTTGCTTCTTGGGGCGCCAGAGGAGAGCTCCAGTGCCCCTTTTTGGTACATCTCTCACTGTATGCTCTTCGTTAACAATGGGGGGAACGATTTTAATCTGGTTGGGGAATCTTCCGGGCGCCGGACACGGGAAATTTGATGGCCCACTTCCGCTCCTTTGCCGACATAGACAGAGAGCTGGTGACTTCAGCAAGCTTAATTCGGCAATACTGAATATGATTGCGACCTGTGCCAAATGCTACAATGGACAGGAAAGCCATCGGCGCCGAGTAGCGGCCGGCCAGCGATCTCAGACCAGTCGTCTGGCATGGGAAAACTACCGAAGGTGATAAGGTGTGATAGCGCTACTATTTTTATAGTGAAATCTTGAAGAAATCTGAAATGGTTTCTAGTTTCCCTGTTAACGGTGGTCAAAAATAGCATTGCCTATCTGCTTGCGAAATCGTTTGTTATGGCCCATCGGTGGTCGCCCCCGGAGTGCCGTGCATAATAAACAAATACGGTGAAAACGCACCCCGAGGAAAGGTGAAACATCAAACAAATAAGGTGAAAACGCATCCCTAGGAAAGGTGAACGTGTAAGCAGTTTCCGGTTGAGAGAAACCGAGAAACGCGATGTGGCTTTCTAAAAAAAATCATCGATGCGCAGATAATGACTACATTGTGGCTTTTGAGAGCCTGCACCAGCCTCTTCTGTGGTGGCTGCGTCATTTGGGCTCGCACCGCACCACCTTATGCCACAAATGCCGGGCGTTTCCTGAGCTGTGGGAAGATCAACTTCAAAACAAATAACCGTTCGAGCCTGTGCAGGTCGGTTGCGGTGACACCGCTGATCCCGGCTTACGGCGCGCTGGGTGGGCGGTGCCGGCCTGAGCACGACATGCCGGCCGGCCGCGGCCAGCAGGTGCAGCGTGCCGACTGATGAGCAGTGTACTAGAGCTGCAACTTTGAACCTGCCGTTGGCCCGCCGGAATACAGCGTTTGTGGGTGTGCTGGCCAGATTCGATGGCATCGCTAACCTGTTGGGCGTTGAGCGTATTGTTAAC